>JAUTBQ010165844.1:0-12214 GCA_032361185.1 Lepetodrilus ovalis | reverse complement strand
GGCAAAATTCGCACAAACAGCCAACCAAAGAAATCATTTTCCCCAATGCAAAAGCCATAACAATCTATCCAATGAAATAGATTGTATCATTGTACTATTTATAGCTCATATGGACTGTTTGCCCAAGTTTTGCCCTAGATGTGTGCCAGGGGTAGGTGAAGTGCTAACATAATCAGTACTTCTAGGGTTCGAGGAACTTCTTAACTTGTAAACTTCTCAGTGAGAAAAGATCTCTTCACAAATTAACATAAGAAGAAAAACAGTTTGGCAAATTTTTAGTACTTACGATCTTAGGACTTGCTAAGTTTCAAGAATGTTTGGAGTGTGTATAACGTGTCTTGAGCGAGCTAGCACCACCAGTTGGTGGACATCTGGCCTTGTACATGCAGGGCAAGTATGTAGGCATATGGCAAGTGAAATAACTTTGAAAGAAGATCCAAATCCAAATTCAATTCAATCCATCATGAAGAAAGATTCCTGCAGCGACGTTAAACTCCATAATCAAGAGACAGGACAGAACACAAAATAAAGCCGACATTTTATTAATATACAAATCTGATAATGAGACATGTGAATACAAGAGCAGTGTGGTTTTATGTACAAGCTGAATAATAATCAATACACAAACTGCAAACATTTGTCTGTCCCATTCATTGAATACTTAATGGAATTTGTTTAAAATCACTTGACATGAACATCACCGTTAAAATGTATTCGTACAATCAACTAAAACCTATAGTAATGTTACATCAGCGATTTTCAAGAACACTTCCATTCTAACAAGTAAACAGTTTATACATCTTCGCTTAGCTTGGGTTTACGTAGATAACAGGACATTATACACTACATGTACATTAGTCTGATTACAGTGTGCAGACGAAGCATTGTAGCAGAAGAACGTATTTGTTACAAATATTTACAGTATGATCTAACATGAACATTTTCAACTTTGTTTCAATTGTACACTAAACAGTATTTCAAAACGTTGACATTAAGCAAGGAACCTGGATAGAATTGGTTAACAAAAGTTGCATGTTATTTACGAGTTGGTTTAACTCGACAGTCCTAGTACATGTACCTCAGCCATTTGTACAATAGTCATTCCAGAGAACTTGCAGACATATGTGATGAGAAACGGTCTACATGATACGCACATGGAATATATTAAGTATCATCAACACAAAATTAAATGGGATACATAAATTTCAAAATTGTTTTGATTAACCCTCTCCCTGCTGCAGGCAACTAGAAATGCCCTAAAGAGCAGTGTCTGTGCCTAATTCAGCAGGGAGAGGGTTAAGGATGCTGGCTGGTCCATTCCAAGTCATACTGTCTAGACATTCATCTCATTCGGACCACTAGTCTGCACAGACGTATCTATCAACATGCCAATTAGCAGCAAATGTGTCGGAATGTGGCAATATCTACAGGCATGTAATTTCTCCATTTTTTTAAACCGGAATTCCAGGGTTTTGAGGTCAAATGAAACCGTCTACTTCCATGGGACACATCTTACTTTGTTCATGTATATATAAATGACATTTTCAACACCTAATCACATGCCTGTATCTAGGGTTTCATCAAAGGTAGAAAATAATATAAAGACACCAAATCAGGTAAAATTATTATCATTAGTATTCAACAATAATAAACTCCAACCCAGAGCTGTCCAGACACAATGTTATAGGTCAGTTTCACCACAATGGCATGTGGACAGAAGATAAACAGTAAGAATTAGGCCCAATCCAGAAAGCTATTTTATATTTGCAATCGATTGGAAGATGAGTCGTGGTCACCATTCCTACCTTACACTAGGTTTACGACCGATTGTAGCTCCATGTATCTATCAGGGCCCCAGACAACATCCTTAATTAAATCCTCTCACACTTACACATGGTTATGTACAGTGTTATAATGATCCATCTAATTTGTTGTTAGTACGCTACATAATTTCCAGCGATAAATGAGATTTGAAATCGAGGGAAGCAATTAAGTATGAGTTATTGGGGATGATGTTAGAATGAAAACTATCTCTACAATAGTTACTAAGTTACTAAGTTTAATGTGAAGGAACAAAGAAAGAGATAATCGTCTTCTTGGCATCACGAAAACAATAAGAAAACTCAGTACATGTATTAAAAATCAGTTATTTTCTGGAAACTATAAACAATGGCAATATATTGTGCCACAAACCACAATGATGACTCAGCATTTCATGGTAGATTCTTATTTCAATGACAAAACATTTTCACAAATACATAATAAAGTAACATAATTTAAACCTGTGCTTAACTTAAATATCACCCTTACCATCAACCCTTTATTACATTTTATTCGATGATAAAAATTACTCAACCATGACATGAAAGCAGAGAAAATCTTCTGGTAATGATTTTATGGGCACATATTCTTTCCATGTCCAATGATGCTACCCAAAGTTAATAAATTTGCCATGTCTTGATTAATTTTGGGCAAAATATATGGTGTCATCATCACATTCATTACAATCAAGAACGAGGTTGTGTCAAAGATTACTGATTGGTTAAAAATAACAATTCAAAATACCAGCAACCGTATAACTGGTATTGTGTCAGATGTCACATGAATTGCCCAAACTCAGCTAGTCACAGAGGACCCATTGTTTAACGTTCTCCCTCCTGGCGACAACGATAGATGCCATAAAACACAGCAGGGAGATGGTTATTGGTTTCAATGACGAGAAAAAGTCACAACATGTGCAATAAATAGAATATATATGTACATACATTTCAATGTGAAAGACCAGTTTCGAACCATATATGGAGATATGTTGATATTGTATACGGGCATAACAGATAAAAGAGATCTCTTGTGGTAGTAATCAATACGGAATATTTTGGCACGTCCACACTGTCCAAATTTATTAGTCAAAGTCGGTTGTTAAAATAAAATTTGAAGGTGTGGACCAAAGACTTTGTTAAGACTTTCCTATTTGTCAAAACTTCTATAATTTGACAAACTTACCATGTATTCAACCAATCAGTGACTATTTGTCCATGACTTTGACATGTCTGAGCATGTATAATTCCTAAATTGGCGACAGAAAATACTCAAGTCTTATAAACAAATTTTAATACATGCAATGTAGACATGTTAAAATAAAACAATTGTAATTTTGCGAAAAAAATTTGTTAAGAATTCGGCAGTGTGGACAAGCCTTATAGTATTTTCAATAGTCAACAAGTCGCTATAAAAAGAAAAGGTATAGCACAACAGGACGAGCTAATAAGTATTGCACAACACACGTTGTCCTGAAGCCAATGAGAATATCACATTACTGCACAATTGTCTCTACGATGAGCACCAAATCTAACTACAGTAATATCTTGGTCTGCATTGTCACATAGCACCCCTTGAACATCTTGCCATTTAGAAAGGAATCTAGAAAATACCACCTTTTTGATTATTTGAACAATTACATATATTTTGATCGAGATATCAATTTTTAAAGCAAATTTATACACAAATCAAATAGTGACCAATTTACCACATTCTGAGAAGTGTTTTTCTTTTCATTTACCTGAGAATAAAACAAAATAAATCACGGAAAGTTAGCAATTTAGTTAAAAAATGGGGTTGGTGGTTGGAAAATTTTTAACAATGAATAAATTTATGTAACTATTCTAAGTTGACATCTATAAGCACAAGCCTAACAACCTAGCACACACAAAAACCACAATAAATATATTTTACTATTTAGCGATTTGACTGAAAAGGGGTTGGTGGATGGAAACTTTAAATACTGATATGCAGATATCACTGTAAAACTATCACAGCAACAAAACAACCCCAAATAAATAGAGAAAAAAATGCTTTGAGCAGTAAAACAAAAAAATACCAACAAATATTGAGTATTCTCCATGGTGATATTCTCAGTGCTTCAGGCTGTCTAAACTGCTGTTACTCCAACTTCGCCGCCGCCGTGAATAACGCTTTTTCACACTCTGGCTGCGACTCCTGCTTCTGAACCTTGACCTTGACCTTGAATACGACCTGTAGCTATCGTCTGAACTGGGTGTTGGTGGAGAGGGACGGTAATATGGAACTGGTCTCTTTCTTGCACTGCGAGTGAATGTGATAGTGTGTGATTAATACTTCCTATCGCAACACTGGAGATGCTGCAAATGTTCGAAATTCAATCCCAAAAATCTATTGTCAAAAAATCCCCAATTCATTGGCCTTCGCCAGAAAGATTGATCAATAAAAATAAGTCTAAAAATAAATCCTGTTCAATAACTGTAATTTTGAACACTGGCATTGACACATCATTTATGACTGTTGTTACTTAATATAGTCATACATATACATAACAGTTATCTTTACATAGTGATACTAAACATTTCAGATTTTGATAAAATTAGATAACATATCTAGAAATAGTTAATAGGAATAATGTTAGTGACTTATGAAAACAAATCTTATACTTTACATATAAATGTAATTGAATAGTGAAAAGTGTCATAATAATATACTTTAATAATAATTATAACAGTAATTATAACAGTAATTATATTTTCAAACACAAGCTTGTACAGAATAATACAGGTTTAAGGATATCAAAATGCATGCATGGGTTAAGAGTTACTAGTAAACAAAACTATTCTGTATGAACAAACATAAAATGACGAAACCTCTCGCTGGTTTATCAGTAATAACATTTATGAATAGGCCTCAAAATGCATAGCATCATTGACGAAATAAGGAAAGATAAATCAAGACATACTGTGCAAATAACGACACCAAATCTCACAATATGATATGCAACATACAATAGATCATTGTATACATGTATAATGAAAGAAATATTGATATTTCATGTAAATATTCACAATGGAAAAATCTTTTATATCCGTAATCTTAGTCAAGTTGTCATCCGATGCAAAGGGAGATGATGACATAAATTCTTATGTGAATCATAAAATATCAGATATTATTTTGTAACTTGGTGTCATTGCAGCCATAATACACATGCAAAGGTAACTTATTAACATGCATACGAAGAAAATACAAGTTAAAGAAAAGGTTGTGTGAGTTGAAACTGGGTCCTAAAAATGGGTGTAGTGGCCAGGACTGGAAGAAATAGCTTGATAACAGTGCTACCATGGTAAACACAACAATACCACAAACAAGATTAAGTTGTTCATCTAGGATTATGAATTATTCATATCATTAGTTTCCTATCACAATATCATCAACAGAATTAGCTAGAGACATATGGGGTCAAACATATTGTAAAAAAAATAAATAAAATAAATTTGTTTCCAAGAATCGATATAATGATAATCATTTTAAGTAGTTCACTTGAGAACGAACCAAATAAAAGCATGCTATGGTAATCTTAAATTAAATCTATTGACTACTTTTCATCCAAGTTGTTAATAATCAATGTTATTCTTCAGCATGCCAATCAATCAATCTTGTTTAATCAAGCCGTTAATAAAGTAATTCCCTTCAATATTAGTAGATATGTGGAAACTGATCTAAGGTAGTTTGTTATAGATTAGTATCAATTATTAAACTCGCAATTCCATTCTCGTCAGTCAATATACCATATTGTGACCTTGAGTGGACACATTTCCTAGTATCTGGATCGCAATGGTTTACTGGAGCGATAGTACGGTGATGGTGAGCGACGGCGGGCGTAGGATCGAGATCGCGATCTCCGACGACCGTTACGATGTCTGTCCCTGGATCTGGACCTAGACATACAACATTGAGCACACAAAGTATAGAGACGAAAACCAAAACAAACAAAATAAATCAAAATATGATCCATGCAGAGGTACAGAATACAATACCGATAGAGACTGGAACATTACACCAAATAAAAAACAAAACAAGAACCATAAAGACAAACACAATATCAGAGAAATATTTTCTTGTGCAGAGATAATAAATAATATTTAATAATAATAGCAAATAATCATTTATTTTTCGGTGAAAATTGAAAATGAATTTTATTCCAATTTCAATTAAATTATATATTTAGGGAAATAGGCTCAAAATAAAAATGCAGTACTATGGACGAGGCCCTGGAATTAAATTTGTGCCAACTCAAGATTGGATAGCAGTGGTACGACATTCGGTGATGGAATCAAACCTGGTAATGCGTCGTTTATCCAAGTGGCTGGGAGATCCTTTTCTTCGGCGGATCGAGGGACTTCGCGACTCGCGACGACGGATGTCATGACTCGGACTGCGAGTGTATGACCTCCGTCGACTGCGAGAACGCGACCTCGATCTGGACCTCGAATAGTTCTTCTCTCTGTGGACAACATAGCACGTCCATTCTTAATGCATGGTCTTAACATCTGATGACAATCATTCCTAACAATGGTAGATTTAGGTAAGGGTGGTAGATGCTGGAGGCTCATCCAATGCATCCAAATATTGACAAAAACAGGTAACAAAGCATGGTTCTTGCCAAGATTTACTGTTGTACACCTAACACAAGTTCATCCTACACTACAAATTCTGGATCAAAGACTTATTACAAGCAACTTTATTACATCCAATCACATGACTGGAAACAATAGATTACCTTATTTCCTGACTACAGCATATTACAATACTTTCAACAACACAACACATATGGTACATTTAAATTTGTTTAATTCTTTTGTTTGACTTGAATAGAATAGAGCCACTTTCACTCATAAATTGATGCATCGTCAGTGAACAGCTAGCATCTGAACTGACCTCCGTCTGGAGCGACTCCTTGACCTTGAGTCAGACCGTGACCTTGACCTCGAGTCAGATGGAGACCTAGAACTTCTCCTTCTCTTCATGGTCGACCTCTTTTTGTGCTTGGAAGGTGACCGTGACCCAGAACTTGAGTGTCGCCGTGAGCGACCTTTCGATGAGTCCTTGCTTGCTTTGATTTTTGGAGGAGATGGTTTTCCGCGGCGCCTGTCAGCTGGAGAGTAGGTCAACGACCGGCTACGGTTCCGTGGCGGCGAGGGCGAGGCGCGTCTGCCGTTCTTTGTTCTGTTCTCAGCAGTTTGAGTGGTAGTGCTGTGTCCATTCTGTTTACTGCCTCTGTCAATCACGTATATTTAAGCTATTCAATGTGCAATAGTTCATTGGTAACAAATTGATACAGGAACACACGAGAATTTAATGTAACCCATGCAACTTAACATAAAAGCATTAGTAATCAATCCTACATGTCATCTCAGTGATTCATAAACTACAGTGGAGAACTGCATGCAACACAATGTAGCTATTTCCATCCAAAATGGCATAGAGATCAAAATTTCAAATTGAGGGTATTGGTGTGAATTTTTGTGCTTAACTGAAATTTTTTACATGTCCATTTACCAAAATGTCAAGATACATGTATATATATCCACCTTTTAATCATTCACTTAAAAAAAGAACATTTATTAGGAATGAGATATAGAGCATTGAAAATTGCAAGTGAATGAATGAATTTGGGATTTTTGTTGCAGCAGGAATATTTTACCCATATGCAACTACGTGATGATGCAGGTAACTGAACACTTGAATCCTGCTGGGATGTACAGGGATAAAAACTAACTTTAAAACTTACTCGCCCAAATAGCGGGTGAGTGTTAATTTCCATCCCTGGATGTGGGCAACTTTACTATTATTAATGTTCAGCTACCTCGGGGGAGGACTGTCGGAGTCCGAGTGTGATGTGCGGTGTGGTTTTGGGGGAGAGCTCTGGCGCTGAGTGGGACGACTCCGGTCTGCTTGGGGGTGCACGTCGGCCCTGGGGGTGGGGGTGATGCCAGGTGCTGGTGCATGTCCCTTCTTGCTCCTCCCGTTCCTGTGAGGAGATTGTCCTGAGGATGAGGAGCTGGAATAGAACAGAATCCTGATGACGCCTCTTTTCTCCGTGTATGGTTGACTGCGAGTGTGGGTTTGAATCTGAACTTGTCACCAATGTGATAAATTTTACTATTTTTGACAGTTTGCAAGGGTTAATACTAGCACTAGTCCTGTAGTCAAAGCAAAAATGCCCAATGCTAAAGGTATCAGTAGAAATTTAGGATTTACAAGCTTTTACTATATGTTATCATTATCAGGACTAGTGCTCCAAAATGTTAGTATTAACCGCTGGTTTGTGGGGTTTAATCTGAACATGTCATTAATGTGATAACATTGTAATACTGTTTGTGTGTGTGTGTGTGTGTGTGTGTGTGTGTGTGTGTGTGTGTGTGTGTGTGTGTGTGTGTTTGAATTTGAAGTTATCAATCTGACAAATTTCTACTAGTTTGTATGTGTGGATATTTACTACTGTTTACTGTGTATTTGGTTTTGAATTACAAATTCTTAGGATTATATATGTTTCATTAACATATCACTATGTAGTACATGTACATACCTTCCAGAATCCAATTCCGAGTCAGAATCGCTGTCGGAGCTAGAACTAGAAGATTCTTGCTTCTTTCGTCGCTTCTTCTTCTCAGAACTCCTGGAATATAATTACAGTTATTTGAAAGCACTAGTATTATAGAAGCAAAGCCGGATTCAAACTCATGACCTTAGATTCCCTAGTCTGACAACTGCCACTGTTCTACCATTCTCAATTGATTGACAGATGTGGTATTTTTATGTTGCTGCAGAAATATTTGACTGAAAAATGATCACAATAATAATGACATATTTTACCTCTTTCTGTGCTTCCTGTTCTTCTTGTGTTTCTTAGACTCTGAGCTGCAAAAGATAAAAGGACTAAGTCAGTGACCGTCAGACTGCAGGAAAATTGTCGGAAGACCTGTGACTCGAAAGAGATGAAGGAAAGTGCTCAAATCAGGTCAGAATCAACAGATACAAACCAGGCTAAAATGTAAATTACTTGTAAAAGTTAGTAAACATTGTAAACATCATTACATTCAAATATACCTTCTATAGTCACAAGCAGCGTCACAGATAGACCCATATTGATTAAATAATATTAACATAAATTTTCTACTTGAAGATGTACATGAACAAATTCCACATTTCGATATTCTTTCTAATGATAATCAAAAGATCTATCATATGACACTGCTTTGAAACAGCTAACATTTATGTATTATTGAAATGTACCGCAAAGATACTATTAATAGGAGCTATGTATTAGTAACTGTAAATTTGGGTATATATGTAGGATTGAGTTAAGTATTAATAATAAACGCAACAAGATGTCTCCACAGGGCGGCAGTAGCCTGGTTTGCATGCTCCGATTCTGATAAAATAGCAAACCTGTGGGCCAACAGTCAAAATGTAAATTACAACTAATGTAAATACACAACAAAGAAACTCATGCATGGCCACCAGACCTCACTGTCTGGGTAGTAAGTGTTTAGTTTTGTTATATATCTACACACAACTGGTCTCCATAGAAAAATATAGCTCCCAACAAATAGCAATGACAAGGTGAAATAAACATTGCATTATTGTCTCTAAATGTAAACCATTGCTTTGTGAAGCTATATCATTCTATGAACAAGTCGCATATCAATTCAGCAAACCCAACCCCTTATCTAAAAGACACACACTAAAGTAGAAAGAGCTGTTGATTCACACAGATGTGTCAAATGTGATGAAATTTTCACCGAATATTGGCCTCCACAGAAATTGAATTATTTCCTCTCTGGGGTTTTGAGACACAGTATAAGTGAAGGGTAGAAAACAACAGATATGTACATATTTCGTTCTTACCTTATGTCTTACATCAAAAGCAGAGGGGGCATTCAAAAAAGGAGGTATACCGTATTGAGATAATGTATTGGCAATTATGTGGGAACCACAACTACTGCATATCATATCACCCAGTTTCTCTGTTCAAACTGTTTCCTCATCTCCCATAGAAAATCTCTGCCTAGTTCAAACATTTACTTTTCAAATTAAATTTCAAACATGTTCTCACGAATGCTATTGTTATATCTGTCATTTGATGTATCTGTTTCAAAATATAAATATTGTATACTTATACAGTATAATTTCTCATATGTTTGACATACTGTTAAGCTTGAGAACTTGGATGCAAACTTTTGAACTAGAGAAAGATAGTCCATACATTGACTGAAAACATAACAGTGCATAGTTTCAATAGGTACAGCATCTTTGATTCTGTAATTGTTCTCTTGCCATGAAATTGATACGCTGTCAAGAAGTGATGTCATGATGATCTAAATGTTAATTTCTGCTTATTTTCACCAGTCAGGTTAGTGTTAATACGTTGGCAGGAAACCAGAGAAGATCTAAGTTACTGAACTGAGTATGGAGTTCAAAATAGACGATGCAGATCCAATACATTTACTAGATTGATGAAGCTAGAATTAATTCATTAGGGAAAATCCAGTGTGAGTTGGTTGTTATGTCATTGGGGAAATAAAAGCTTATTGTGCAATTAAGCAAGCTGACTTAATTAACGTGAAGTCAATATGTTTGCATTGATACAATAATGTATTCTTAGTGTAGGTAGATGTGAATTTGGTTAAATTTGCTGCACGTCTATGCAATGTATCATGCCAATTGCAATTATCTGGAAAACAAATACATTATAGTTCTGAAACAAGGTGCTAATGACTGCCTTGGAATGGTGTCTAACATCTTGGGAGTGAGAGAAAGATATATACATATTTAAAGAGACACACACAGCCCTCACCAACTAAACCTACTGATAGGAATGTCTAGTATTATATATAGTAAATACAGAACCAGATCAGACATACAAAGAGAACAACTCTGTTATGTAAAATACGTCTTTTTATGTAAATTGTCACATACTTAGCACTGAAGAACATGTGTTCACATTGAACATAAACAATGTTTAATATATGACTGCATGCAACAGCAAAAATATGAAATTCATATTAATGAAACATTTATATTCTTCAACGTATTTCCTCGCTCTCGGATCACTCACATGTCTTGAAATGTACAAGGATTGCGATATTACCTTATTTCAACATGCCAGATAGCTATGATCATTTCAGTGAGTGTAAGGCATTGGGAAAAGAGAGAAAAAAAAAATCATAATTGATGCAATACAATGGTGAACATTGCTGATAAATCCCTCCTCCTGTGCTATTACCAGCAATCATGGATATTGAATGTACATTTCATGTATATATATTTTTCATGTACAGTTCGCATACATATCATGTACATTTCAAATATATTTCATGTACATTGCATGTATATTTCAAGTACATATGTATATTTCACGTATATTTATGTACATTTCACGTACATGTTTCGCAAAATTCTTTGTTTAGACAATTGATTACGCACAAAAAGTACCTCTTTTATGTAGTTTTTGCTACATAGTACATATTATCTATCACCTGTTCATATTTATTACTAGACAAGCATGTTAGTAGACATTTTCATGCATAAGATTATGATATAATTGATGTGAAACAAAGCAGATCATTTGACAAAGCTATAGCTAATGAATATATATATGTATATAAATATCATACGAGACATTCAACTAAATGAAAAATGGTCTGAAAGAATGAGAAGGATGAACAATCTAGGCATGAAATCAAACCTCTCTAAAGCGATAAAAGGTCTATGATTATTTTAACAACAAAGCAGATATTAGGAGAAACTGAAGACAAGAACAGATCTTTTTGAAAAAAAAAAAAGAAGTTTAAACTTAGAATATTTTTGAAAATCATTAGAAATGAACCAACAGTAATTTATTGATTTGAGCAAAATGATGCGTGTGATGACTTGTAAATTAAAGTGCACACTCTTACAGAAAACATACACTGGGAATATGGTTGTCTTCAAACTTAAATAAAAAAAAAACAATTGACAAATTAATGCTTCTTGTCAATCGAAACTGAACATGACAAAAAATGCCTGAAATTCAGGACATATTTAAGTCCATAAACATTATTCCCTGAGTGAGACACGGTACAATGAAACAATAAATTAAATGAAAGAAAGGAAGAATTGTGCAGAATAAAAACGACTTTTGGGTATCTGAACTCCAAGTGCATATCATATCAACTCCTCATTCTCAACAAAAGGCTTACTGCAAACTTTTCTTGAATCTTTCACAGATTAAAACAACTCCATATACAATGACAGATTGAATTGAAAGATAATGAGCTTTGTCCACAAGATAAAATATTAAAGGGGCAAGATCATACTTGCATAGGGAAAAATGGTCACTATCGGGGTTATTACATATTCTGAAAGAACA
>JAUTBQ010165833.1:0-12214 GCA_032361185.1 Lepetodrilus ovalis | reverse complement strand
CTACTAGTCTTTAGGATACCTTTAGCATTGGGCATTTTGGCTTTGGCTACAGGACTAGTGCTAGTATTAACCCCTGTAATACTTTGAAAAAGTGTAGGTTTCCTTCTGATATTACCTACACTTTCTCTGAGAAATCCGGATATACACCTACACTTAGAACAAAATAAACCATGGCAACGAGACCGGAAGAGGGGTATAACTAGCAGTAGATCACGAAATATGTTAAATGTGTATGCTTATGTGTGTGTATGTTTACTACTTTATATCACGGTACAATGGACCATTGAATGGCTACAGTGACGCAAAGGATAATTTCATATTGTAGTGACGGTTTAGAGATCACATGCCCCTGCTCACCTAGTCTATGTAAATAAACATTCCGACTTCCCGGAAAATGAGCTGATTTATCGATAGCAGATAAGGACACCGATCATTGTACGTGGTGTAGGATAATCAGTTCTTTAGGTTTATACAATATGAATTTAATATTTGATTCACTCCTGTTAGTATGACTAGATGTCTGACAGCCGTTGACGTGTTTCAGTGAGTGATGAAGGTGAAGACGAGCCCCGAGAGTAGCAAGGCCGACATGAAGCGAGTCCTGCCACGAAACAGGATCAAGTACTCCGCACAGCAGGTAGGAATACTGACATCAGATACTACAGTACTACAGTACGATGTCCACGACTGGGATGTAATTAGGCTGGCACGATAGTCCTGACATCAGATACTTACATGACACTTTGAACAAGATCACTCATCACGATATATCAATTCAATATCATTTGAAGGACGCAGAAACGCAATTCTTATTAATAATGCGAATTATATTTCATATTTCCGCTGTAATATGTATTGATTGGTTAGTCATACTATTACAATGGTTTACTTATTTCTACCTATTTCACCCCTTTCATAGTTGCACCGACTCGAGAAGGTGTTTCTGTCCACGCAGTACCCAGACAGTTCTGTCTTGGAGGAGCTATCAAGCGCTGTCGATGTTAACGTGGAGCGACTGTCGGTAGGTGTCGGATCTTCTTGCTAAGAGTATCAGAATTCCCTTGGAGTAATGCAGATGCCACGCATGGGCGTAACATGTTTCAATCTTAATGGACAATATGTACAAATTCTACCAGATTTCTGTAAACAATAGGCCTAGTATTAATCCATCTTTCTATAAGTGCATTCTCGTTCCTGCGCAGATATGGTTCCAGAACCGCCGCTCAAAGTTCAAGCGCCAGAACAAGGACGGGCATACCAGCTGGATGCGGCAGCAACTCTACCAGCAGATGGCGCCTCAGTCTCGTGCTGCATGCAGTCAGTCCAGGGGCAAAGGTCACGTGCTGTCCCCACCCACCGAGAACAGACTGCAAGTGCAGCTTCCACACAAGCCCTCCTCAAAGTTAGTAATAACTGACGTGTACTATGTTCAGTGTTCGTGCGCTTTGTGCATACCCCTAATGTGGAATAGAGTTAATGAGCCATACACTTGTTATTACTATACTTATTTTCGTAAAGTTATCATCGTATTCACCATTCTCTTTTACATGTATTTCAATTCTATGCATTCTACGGTTAAAACATTTGCTATATAACCAAATAGATCGGTTCCTACAGTCCTATGAATTGCTCTCTACGAAGGCGACCACTAACTATGAGACATTCAATTCCAGCCTCCACTACATGCCCACTTCCGGTTCTAGCTGCGCCCACGCTCCGGACTCCGACTCCTGCAGGTTGAGGACGTCATCGACCTCCGCACCGCCCGGAACCGCCAACATGGAGACGTCCCCAGAGTCGGCCTACAACCCCGTGCTCCTATCACACCTGGTCCAGGAGATGACGTACCAGCAGCCGCCCTACTACCCTCTGCCCGGCTTCATGCCCCCCACCGGAACATCTACCTCCGACACCCAGTGCTACCCTCAGAGTTACTCCCCCTACTACGGCGGATTTGGAAGCTGTGCAGTCAGTTACCCGCCAGTTGGAGTTTGAGACAGGGCCGAGGACAATCTAACATGTGTCCAGAAAGTGAACGTGAACTTGCTATTTGGAACTTATGAAAACACCCAGATGACATTACTGCTGCGTCGAAATGATGAACTGTTTTGTGGTATAATAGTGCTATATATGTATATATAGAAAATGCTATATTATTTGTAATATATTGATGAAATGACATAAAATATAATACATTAATTCGTTCTGTGTTTGTAGTGTCTTGACCTCATCAGATCTTCTTCAAATGATTGTTGATACAATATAATGTCATACAACTGTCAGAACGCGACATGCATAATGTGAGCGGGTTTTATTGCTATTTGTATTGTTGGTATTTTCTAATCTAACTGAATGGACCTATATGTGGCTATTAGCTATGTTGAACGGCCGATATCCACATATATTGTTACGTTGCATGCTTTATCATATCTATTGCATTGATCACACACGTGTCCTGCAGTTGTACTACAATTGCTATAATTACCAGCAAGTACATCCATCTACCATCTTGATCCAGTTCAACGTATCTATGCATTTCCATTCTCAAACTCTTAGCTTTAGGTCATCATTGCCAGGCCAGTGATTTCCCTGTGTTCATGTACGCAGTCGGACCATCTTGTCAAAACCAAACCGTGCCATTGCATTGACTAACAACACGATGATTCAAATCCACGGCGCTGTTCCAGGTGCCTTGTAAATATTCCAAGAAGAAATGCCTCTTCTGTGTACACATAAAACACTACACAACACGCACAGGATGGAAATAGTTTACTTCAGTAAACAATAAACAGGTGACAACTGCCAACCACTACAGACAACACGACTTAGGTGCACACTATCATTTCTGTAAATACAATCCTTCTTGAATAGGTTCATCAATTGTCTGGCGTAATCTTCATAAATCGTAGTCATGTTTGAATTCTAATACAGATGCTTCCCAAAAGTACTTGGGAAATTTGATCACTGCATACTAAGATACATATATGGCATATTACAATTTGGTTTAACTAATGAGTTGTCAGATTCTAGTACAGTATTTTACGTGTGTTTCGCAGTCATTAATGTCTAGATACTAGTACTTGGAGTCAACGCTTGGTGAAATAGCAAGGACAATCTGGCACCAATTAGTAACTAGTGACACGGCTTCCTTCCTTTTCCAGCAAACACGTCTGACGTTCAGAGGGTTCTATGTGACGGAACCTCATTCAAACATTATTTTATCTAAATGAGAGTTGGAAGATTATAGAAAATAATACTCCTGAGATTAATTGATTGCGGTTTTGTGAGGTGGAAAACCGAAAGGGTTTCAAAATTGTATGCATTGACGTCTTCACTGCCATGCTAAATAGAACGGTTGACACGAGGTCCCCAGTAATCAGGCGACCTCAGTCTGTACAGTAATGCACGAATACCAGACAACTGGAGTAAACGTAGAGATGGGGGGTCAAAGTTTAGCGTTCAACAAATTAATCCTAATGCTGAAACACTTACTATTTATGTGGCGGCGGTATTCATGCACACTGTACATTGTCTATATGACAGTGGACGGCGAGGCATTCAATATGAACCCCATTGGTAACCTCCGTCAAAACCGTTATCACCTTCAATGCCTAGCTTTTCAAAATACAGAAGCATATGCGAACTATATTTGAATACAAATCGGTTTGAATTCTGCATATTGCAGATATACATTTATAAATACATTATGTATATGACGGAGATTGGCATGAAATAAACACCTCAGTTGTCCATAATATATGCGCTCAATATTCCCACAGTTCATGATGTTTACTCATCTCGATTCCTCGTGCATGCCTCCTGGGTCGATAGTGTGGCCGTTGGGTTGGAATGGTTAACACCAGGGGAACACACCACTTAACATTGGACAGAAGCCACTCGAGCGGCACCGTAAACCAAGAAGAAGACTGATCTGAATAGTATGGTTACATAATATTACTACTGGTCTATACGGTCTAGACTGCGTTCCCCCGCTGTGGGTTCCAGTAGGGTTCATGCCAAGACACATACTTTCCTGGGGGTCGTATGATTTTCCGCTTATAAAATGTCAATGGTTAAAACATTGCATTACATAAATAGTGTTTTAAGCAACCATTGTCTAATTAATAATATTTGCGTCGCATCATTTTCACTTCAGCTCCCGCTACTAAGGTACACCTACTACTTAACTTACTTCCCGGAGATGATAGTTGTCTCCTATTACTGCCTATACCTACCTAGACATGTCTTATGTATCCACATAGACACAGCTCATATAGCTACTTAGATATATCATATATCTATACCTACATATCATCAACAAAAACAGTTATAAAAATGGTGCTGGAAATGCCATGGTATGAAAGTTACATATAAAAGTTACAAAGTAAGGTGTTCGAGCCTGGTAGACATGAAACTTGGTGTGGGAGGTCCCGGCTCGCTATTCTTGCCTCCGTCCACGAAATGTTTCCAATTGCGCTCAAATGACAAGCACGGAGTCGAGCAGACGTCCAATCAACACCCGTAATTGTCCCGTCACGCCCGGATGTTCCATTCTGAACATGCGCAAGTAAGAAAACATAACGTTCACAGCTGGATCTAAATTCAAAACGATGGCACGCCAAATAGATAGTTTCCTCTGGCATTATGGTCATCAGAGACGAAGAATTCCATCCACAGGGCTTCAAAGTCTTCTTTGGATATCTTTTCATCCTTTCCCTGTCACAACAAAGGAAGGTGATTTAATTAAAGTTGAAACAGTTCCAACAATTGCATTTGTTCTATACTAGAACAATAGCCTACTAATCTCTTTATTTAAACGTTAATGTGGTTGTATATTGCAGCAAAAATTAAACAATAGAACAACAGTAAAGCAGTATATAATGGCTGGCATCATACAAAGAGTGGGGTCAATAGAAATTGCATTGGACAACATATTGGACTTGGAACTTGTGTGGTTCACCAAAAATAAGCAGGCAATAGGGACGTCGACAAACTGGTCAACACACAGACGTGGCTGGAGTAACTTGTACCTGTATAACTGTCCATTAATTAATAGTGTTACTGTGTAATTCAGTTAGAAATAGTACGTACGGCAACCAGTTTATCGAAGGCCGTCTCACACTCAGCTTTGTCGATGCCGAAGGCGGTGTAGACGGTGGTGTACTCCACCTTGTCAATGTAGTTGTCACCTGTAAAAGAAAACAGTGAGATAGCAACAACGGCCAGTAAAATACATATATTAGAGGTATCCATTTAACGACGACGATCACTTCTTATAGAAAGCATACAATCACGGTATTTCATAGTCTAGAATGTAGGCTACATTTGTTTATTGAGCAACAAGTTCCGCATATTTTTGATATTCTCATATTTCATGTATGTTTTTTTCCCCATTCTATCTCGCGATTATTAATACGATAATATGTGTATACTTTCGTGTATGTGGGTGTTGATAATTACTGTAGGTTAAATTCATATGTCCATTGCCATTACGACAGATCAGTTGTCGCCCGTGAAAGTGTTTTAAAAAACCCGTCAGCTTGTTCGGCGATGGGTTTTTGGTCTATTGTAATGAATAGGTTTGTCAACTGTTATGGACGTGTGCTATGTACGAGTGCCCAGTAACACCATCAGTTGTATCTGGGTTACGGATACAGCTATATATGGACACACACATACGCGCGGGCGCACGCACGTGCACACAGACACAACATTTTTTAAATTCTGGAATATAGTTAGGTCACCAGATCGAAGGCAGTCACCTAATTACAACATGTACACATACTATTATATGTTTTAAAACATGACATTAAATGGTATTTGTTATGGTCAAATTTCCTGGTAACTGATAGACCAAGCAGCGAGACAACTAATATAATTCCAGTGCCAGTCAATCTACATCGCTCCACAACTCCCTGACCGTGAGTTCCAAGTTCACCCACCTCTTCTTTTACTTCATTGATAACGGGGCCATTAAAGAATATAATATCGTAGTGATTTAGAGAAACACTGACAGGTTCATAAATCTCAAGTACGCGTTACTGCCACAGAGGCGACGTTTGTTCTTGAAAGGTACGGTAATTGAGGCGACATTATTTATTCATTGATGGTGAAAGTGATGCTATCTATTACAGGAGACTGACCTCTTACCGCCGACAGGACTTCTGAGCGCGGGTGTGACGAGAGCATGGCGGGCGTCAGGAGGCTATTTCAAGGGAGGAGGCAAAACGCCCAGCAACATTTAACAATTACCCACATTCTCACCATACCACGTCGTCTCGCACAGGAAGTACTTATATAGCCAGAGGCCTAGGACACGCTGACCACCCTATATAACGGTGACTTTCATTAGTCTGTATGAGCAGTGTACTACTACACCATCATTAGTCCCATGCACGAAGCAGAACAATACTGTTGACTGGATCTTCAGGTACGTTAACACCTCAGGTACATTGACACCAATTTACATAGCCAAAACACGGACAGATATACTGCTTAAGTCCTTGATGACGGTAACCACATCTACTGTGTTCACATCCAGACGCGTTCAGTAGCGAATACGATATTTCAACTGATCACTCGACTACATCTGCTGACCGAGTATAAGAGGCAAACTAACTTTATACCAAGAATTGCTTTAACTGTACGGGAATGACAACTGTTCCTGTAAGGTAAAACTACTCGGAAATTATCAAATACCTTTATTGCTGTTGTACTAATTAATCCACTATTGAAGACCGTGTAGACATTTCAGATATGTCATACATTCCATCCTATTTCAGAAGTAACACATTTCATGACTAAATACTGGAATACTACTAAGTCCAGTAACCGTCACCTGCAATATACTACTGATAAGTGAGCAATGGTTACTAGAGTACGTTAACTAACTTTGCGACGTGTTCACGCTTGAAAGACGCAGAACGTATGTTTGCGTATCCAGGACAACTTGGATGTATCAGGTGTAGGAGGTGTAGGAGGTGTAGCAGGTGTAGGAGGTGTAGCAGGTGTAGGAGGTGTAGCAGGTGTAGGAGGTGTAGGAGGTGTAGGAGGTGTAGGAGGTGTAGGAGGTGTAGGATGTGTAGGAGGTGTAGGAGGTGTAGGAGGTGTAGGATGTGTAGGATGTGTAGCAGGTGTAGGAGGTGTAGGAGGTGTAGGAGGTGTAGGAGTTGTAGGAAGTGTAGGAGGTGTAGGAGGTGTAGCAGGTGTAGGAGGTGTAGGAGGTGTAGGAAGTGTAGGAGGTGTAGGAAGTGTAGGAGGTGTAGCAGGTGTAGGAGGTGTAGGAGGTGTAGCAGGTGTAGGAGGTGTAGGAGGTGTAGCAGGTGTAGGAGGTGTAGGAAGTGTAGGAGGTGTAGGAGGTGTAGCAGGTGTAGGAGGTGTAGGAGGTGTAGCAGGGAGACATGATACTCCTAGTCTAGGTCAGAGGGTTTACCCATTTCACATTTGGCTCAGTCGGTAGAACGTTGGAACTCGGCAGGTGATGGGGAAGAGGACAGAGAGGAAAGGCATCTGGTCAGGGTACTCTCCCGGCATGACCTTACCTGATGTATCATTGACCTTGAACATGAAGTCCATGTACCTCTTCTGCCACTGGGGGAATCCCTGACCTTCACTGACCTTCTTCACGCATTGGCTCCACATGTGCAGCCACTCGTCCTGCGTCACCTTACCATCCTGTCACCAGAACACACACGTTAATTATCATAGCTATATTGGAAGTTGATAGTCGTCGTGATGATCATGAAAGGCTATTTATAGGAATGTATGCGTCATCTCTACAACAAGGACAACTCTGAAATAAGACGTAACATTAAAACATATACAGTATAGTATAGATTCTGTAAATCCTATCATTAAACTATATATTTTCATGCTGTCAGTAACTTACATCGTTGTCAACAGTTGACCCTTATATTACTCGGAACCATCTATTGTATATTGCTTCTTTCGTTCTCTACCACAGGCTCATTCTATCTTTCTCTGATGTTTGTTTTCGTGTTCTCCCTCTCTCTTTACTCTCTCTATATGTCTGTCTTCCAACCATCCCTCCCCCTCTCTCTCTTTCTTTCTCTTTCTTTCTCTCTCTTTCTACTACCCACTTTTCTATTGTTTCCAGCAGATACAACATAGATTGTGATCACATTTGGGTATTCTATTTTTTGAGTGTTTTCTTTTTGTATTGGGGTTTAGAATTGTTTTCGAGAATCTTTCACTAATTGTTATTCTATTAGGCTAATCCTGCTGCCCCAAATGATGTATTTCATTTTACATTCCATATTGATGGTTACCTGTAGGTTATTGTTGATTCTTAAGCCAAACAACCTACTGTAACAGTGCCATAACAGTGCACTATGAGTTGACCCAAGTCTGGGCTAGGACTTGTGCTGGCATTGTTACTACCACTACCAGGCACTGCATATATTCACCATCTGGTCCTGCAGTATGTCAAATAATAGACAGCTTGTGTGCTATATCACTGCTATATAGTCACTCATTAATGGTCTGTTTCAAAATGTGGTAAAACATGTTTTAATTGAAATGTTTGTGTACTCTTGAATTATCCACTTGCTGTACAAGAAGACAAATGCCAACGCCAACTGCTTGTCCTAATGTTGAAGTACAGCCGACCCAAATTTATCACATTTACGTTTCCTGGTAAAATCGTGTGGAAAATTGAATTTATGGGTCTCTGTAATATAGATAATCATTGCAAAATGCATTGATACAGAATTCCCTACCTGCTTCCGGAACTTTAATTTCTTTCTTTCTTTCTTCATTTTTTTCTTTCTTTCTTTATTTCTTTATTTCTTTCTTTCTTTCTTTATATATTTATTTATTTATTTATTTATATTTTTTATTATTTTTATTTATTTTTATTTATTTATATTTTTATTTATTTTTATTTATTTATTTATTTATTTTTGTATTTTTGTATTTTATTTATTTATTTTTGTATTTTATTTATTTATTTGTTTATTTTTTATTATTTTTATTTATTTATTTATTTGTTTGTTTGAGGCAGGTGGCAGCACAATGCTAGAGTAATTGAACTTTGAAGCCAAAGGTCATGGGTTCAAATCCTGTCATGGGACAGGTGTTGCATGTTATTTCCTGTCCTAAACTGACAAACGTCGTCGCCTATGGGTGAGATATTCCCGCTGCAACGTAAAGCAATAATTCAATCAATCAAAAACTGACAAACCATCATACAAGTGAAGGAATCTTGACAGGCTCTAGACTCCAATTCTGAAAAATAAACAAAAAATTATGATAATTATTTATTGGCTTGTTTATATGTTTTTAAATTGAATATTTGAAAATAATTATGTTAATAACAATGTCGTACCTTGTGGTGTTGCAGGCCATAGCAAGTCTGATGACGAGGACTTCTTCGATGCTCTTGATCACCAAGTGGATGAGTTTGAAGTGGCGTTACCACACAAGATGGAAAAACAACGACACCGGTACGTCTCTCTGCCAACTCTGAGTGTGACCGTCGTTACCATTACTGGCTGGTATCCATGTCGCTGTAGTGCCATGTCACACACACGTTTCTGCAACTTGTCTCCTAATGGTATCAATTACGCCCAGTCTTATGAAGGCATGGCTACCGTAATTCTCCTAATTATTTGAACCCTATAATAATTCGAACACTTAAATTAATTGCAGATAAAAACATAATTTCTGACCCTAAAAATGCGACAATAATTATATATTTCTAATTATTCGAAGTAATTTTTCACAGTAAATTAAAAATAAAAATTCTTTATCTATTTACCAATTCAATTACAACCATATTTTGTGCTGTTATTTGGTTGTCCCTAATGTATACAAACACGGATCATTTTTATTATCATCCTTGGTCTGTCAGTACGAGCCGGTGCTCGCAGGTTTACTGCAACATTCAGCGCTACAGATGTTGCAGGTTTCCTCCTGCCATAAACTGACAAGTCATTATGTTAGTGAAAGATTCTAGAAAGCGACTCTAAACCCCACTGCAAAAATAAATAAATAAATCGAACAGCTATAAATTTTAGTATTTTTTCCTGTTCGAATTATTAGAGTAATTACAAAGCGTTGTTACATTTAGTTACTTAGTTACATGTAAACTACAGGTATTTTATCTAAGATAACTGAATACTTTGAAGATTAATATAGCTGTTTCCTGAAGCATTGTCATATGGTTGGTTAAATTTGACAGGAGACAAATATTTTCATCCCATCCTGGCCAGCTGATATTTCTGGAAGAAATTCAAAAACCATTATCTGCCTCAAAAGGAGATCATTTTGAATTTTGATCTAGTGAATATTTTTTTCTTGTTTCTATGGAAACCATAAATATTACTCACTGTAGTAAAAGTTTATTCTGTAAGCTGATAATGATACATGCAAATTGAAATGTAAAGAAGGTTGTATTTGTAGTATTGCTCTAATACATTATCCTGCTACGGTAAGCCCTCGCTATACCACACAAGTTTGGGCCCATGACATGTGCCCCACATTATTAATACCACCTCATATGGTATCTGGTATCCACGAATATGATAACTAGCGACCAGTGTAATTACCAAATTACGTTGTGAAGATGTTCCCCAAATCCAATTGTATTGGGAATCTGTTCAAAGTGAATACAACTTTGCCGATTGATATTGTTATCACAGAAAATAGTTGTGCCTCATTTTGTTTCCATTGTATCCAATGATTAGACATGCATAAATAACATTTATTCATTTTTATAATAGTATTTAAACTTTCATCTCAACAGAAATGTGTGTTTGATGTAGGAAACCTCCAGGCAATAGTATCTATTGCTTTTAGTGCGATTTGTCACTGATTGCGTTTGTGAAATATGAACATAGCATTGTTTAAGTGAATGCATTAAAGATTGTCAGCACTTAATTGACCAATATATTGGTCTACATGTCTAAACTATTATAGGATTGTATTTTGGTAGGAAAACATTAATCTACCATGTGCGTTTCAGCATACAGGAAATATACTTCCTGTTTTAAAATCTGAACAATGTATTGATTTTGATGTGATTTGTCATTGAACTCATCGAAGACTATGTGACATGAAACATATTATATTACATTGTATTTTGAATTGTAAAATACTTTCTTATTAAAATATTGAAGTACAGTGACCACACGATATGACACTGAAGTTGGGGTCCATGACATACCCCCTGTGTTATAGTACCTGCCTTATACAATATTCCAGGGAAGTAGCGAAAATAAAAATGGGATCCATGTCTGACCCCGCGTTATGTCCGAATCCGTGGTGCATCTGACCGTATTATATCGAGGGGGCACTGTACATGAAAACAACTAAAATATAAATGGGATCCACAAAATTATGACCCTGCGGTTTTATCCGAACCGATATTGAAGTGCATTATATTGAGGGCACACTATATTGAAGGTTACATGGAAATGGTGTGGATTTGGCCTAATTTTCTAATTTGATTCAATTTTAAATATAGAGGAAAAAACAATGTCTTAGCAGATATAACCATTTGTGAACATGTGTTATAGTTATTAATGTAGTCGGAAACAATCACTGTGCTAGTGTTAAATATATATTGTCATTGATTATCATGTTTATTTTTGTCAGAAATGTAGTCAGAAATTATCATTTATTAGTTACAGATTTAGTCCTTACTGATCATACTATATTTTCATCCTCTGTCTACTTTTGCTTGCTCCTGGACTTTCAGAGATAGATTTCTGTAAGTTTGTCTTCTTACATCCTGCTTCATTTGCCCTGCGTTAGTCTGTCTGTTGTCACGTAGAGATACACTGTTTATTGTTAGCCGCAACTGAGACAAGCACAATTATTAAATAGAATCGGCACATAGATGTTAATGTGGTTATGTATTCATTGAGAACTTGGAGAAGCCTAATTGCCTGCGATATTTGCAAATATTTTGAAAAGCTTGTAGTTTCGTGAGTATTACATCTAGTGTATTAACAATTGGGGTAACTGAGGGATTTAGCACTGTAGAACAGTAGTGAGAGCACTGATGAAAGTATATTATGTACTAATTTCTAACACTGTTATATTGTATTTAACATGGTAATCATTATTCAATTTTAAGAAAATGTTGTGGTTAAAGGCATACAATCACAGATATGTATGGCCGTGTTTTACTAGTTCTTAGCTACAACTACAAAGTACATTCACTTGACATACATATAATCACGTTTGTACT
>JAUTBQ010165822.1:1378-12214 GCA_032361185.1 Lepetodrilus ovalis | reverse complement strand
CCCCGTGGGGCGGGATTTGAACTCGGTACCTTTTGCTCCGAAGTCCAACGTTCTACCACTGCGCTACATCCCGCCCCAAACATAATAGTGAGTGATTATGGAGTTTAACGTCGCTGTGGGAATCTTTCACCCATTTGCGACGATAAAACATAATAGGGATAATCAAAAAGTGGACCGTGGATGCAAATTGTCGGGGGTCCACTGTACATGGATTTAATAGTCTAGTGTTTTATAAAAAAATGTGAAAATGTGAAAATGTGAAAATGAACTCTAAATTGATCTATGATAGAACAATGAATCGATTCACAAAGAATGAATCGTGCATCACAATGTTATAACAGAAATGGCAATTCATTTGTGCATTGGTGAATCGTGACAGCCCCAATACATTCCAACACCAGTCTTACAGTATGCGTTGCCAAGTAGGTTGGAATTGGGCAAGACGAAACAAGAAGAAACAGCGACTGTTTAGGTTCAAGATTCATAGCGAGTATAATTAATATTATACGGATGCTTGCAAAAGTTGTCAACTTGACTTTGAAAAGCTACATCACAAAAATAATGCAGATAACTGTCACATTAATTTTGCAACATATGATCTACAGTACAAACACACCAGTGTTGTTATCAGCAGAAGTATTTGTTTCCACCGTGAGGCTTACAAATAACTCAGATAGGTAGTAATCACTACCTAACTAATCATCGAACCACCTCGACTCATCATGAACATGGAAGCAATAACTGGTACAGGGCAATAACTCGTCGCCAACCCGTCCAGCATATGCTGGAAATGTGTTATTCCTATATATATATTAGAATATGTACTTGTTTTTAACATGTGCTTCAAAACAAGAATAAACATGTGTGCTGCCATATACCCATATTCAAAACCATGCATCTTGATTCATCATTTTATTCAACACTATTCTGATGGAATTCCATTCATACACACATTTTACACTTACAAACATGAACACTTACTTACCAAACACTATACTTACCAATTACACTATCATGTTGACGATGGACGGTAGTCTTCATCAGTTTGAGAAAAATAGTTACTTAATACTACTGGATGTATTGTCATCAATTTTCAAATTAGCCAAAAATATTCTACAAATTGAGCAGATTATTTCTTGACCAAATCCCTTTTATCAAGCATAGGTGGCATCAAATTATTTAATAGTTTCTCACACAAATATTTGTTGTTAATTTCAGAAATGAAGGAGTATTATTAGGGCAATAAATAAAAAGATACATACAGTTTTAAGAGACAAGCGGTAGTGTGAGAAAGTATAAGATACTTTAATATTGCCTCAACCAAATTCACAATGAATTACGGTGCATGTGCCTCTTTTGAGGATATTTTTATGAGGCTACATTGGCAAAAACCTTTTAGAACTACAAGAACATAACACATGCGTGTTCAAGTGATGAATGCTGCATGACAGACTTAAACGAAAATTTAAAACCCAGCAAGAATATTTTTTTTTAAATTGATGGTATCTGAAATTTTCTGTCAAATTCATAAATCTATGACCAAATCCACATCAACAATAAAATTCTTAACGTGACACAAAATCTTTTCAAAGGTCAGTATAATAAACTGTGGTTGGAGCAGCCACTCTCAAGAATCTTTCACTTATATCATGGCTAGCATGATCTGTATGCAAATGCCTTGCTTGAACTGGGTCTAATTTCCACGGGTTGCTAGTGCTAGCACATGGAATATCCTGCGGAAGTTGGAACAGGGATACTCACTCGGCACATTACAACTCTGTCAACCTGTACTTGCTTTCCCTCAGTAGGGACAAGCATCATCTCTTGAAGGGCAAGTCCATAATGAATTAAATGTCATTTTTCCCCCCCAACATATTTAGCTTTCTAAAAATAGGTTTCATTATTACCTCCTCGACCATACAATTTAAAATAATTTTTCAGTTCTTTGTATTGTATTATTTAATTGAAGTTCACGAATAAGAACCGTTCATTCCAGGAAACAAAAACATGCCTTGCTTATCCCCCTTGACCACTGGGTACCGATTGACTTTTGGCCCTCTAATTAAACAATAAAAAGCTGCAATTGCACATGGATTCTCACTTGAATAGAGA
The DNA here is from genome assembly GCA_032361185.1 of Lepetodrilus ovalis. Lineage (NCBI taxonomy): Eukaryota > Metazoa > Mollusca > Gastropoda > Lepetellida > Lepetodrilidae > Lepetodrilus > Lepetodrilus ovalis. The sequence continues at coordinate 10,102 of JAUTBQ010165822.1, read as the reverse complement.
ACTGTAGGTAGTTAAAAAAGGGAAGTCACTCACAAGACAATGTTGTCAGTGTTGCAAAATTAATCAGTGCCAAGATTCTTTCCCATTTGAGAGGCTTGACCTAAATCATTATGAACTTGCCCTTAAATCTTGTTTGGTATTGGTGTGGCCGTGGCTCGAACCATGTGTCTCGAACTAGAACTCTCTTGGTCGACGCTCTAACCACTATGCCATGGAGGTGGTCCCTCTTTCTAAGGTGCTGCTAAGATTGAAACATCTCTACAAGACTACAGTTGATAAGTGTCAGACAGCAAATTGCTTCAAACTTTACCCATTATTCATTCCTCCAACTCTTCATATCATAACAATACCCTTTGGAAATATAATATAAAAAATATATGAATATCATGTACAAGGGAATATTTGTAAAACTAAATAAATAACCCATAATATTTGACTAAATGCAAGACCAGTTAATGCCAAAACATTCAGTAATCATTTCTTTTTAAATTCGGGGTTAGATTCATATTCAAGATTCTTTCACTAATATCACAGCATTTTATGTTTAGGATAGGGGGAAAGCTGCAACATTTGTAGAACTAAATGTTCCAGAAAGCAATTTGTCCTTGCTTCCAATAATTCATTCTGCCTTTACCCCAGGAAGGCCCCAACTTTCCTGATACACCATCTGATTGGTACCTACTTGTACCTACGGACCAATGAAATTTCAATAAACATGTCACAAATTCTGTAGACTTTGTTGCGATGAATGAGAGGTAGGTGGGACTACTATCTGAATCTCATCTGATTGGACTATCAGTGCCTACAATAGCCCTTTGATATACGATGCAGTGCATAATGAAGTTGAGCCAGAACCTAGGGAAGGGGATAATGAATAAACAAACAAACAAAAAATATTAGTTGGGGTTCTGAGCCACTTTCCAATACTCTTTCACTTATATCATGGCTTGTCAGTTTATGGCAGTAGGAAACCCAGGAATCTGTTGCGCTGAAAGTTGCAGTAAACCTGTGAGCAAAGATTACTGCATTGCCACAGTACCGACAGCACATCCTATGATCGCATTAGAAAGGCAACTTTCGCTCAGTGATGCCAGGCTCCCAGAACATGACTTGAGGGCTTGAACCCGGGGCCTTGAAGTCCAACGTTCTACCCTCGTGCTACCACCTGCCAGGGTGATGATTTCAGATGGATTTCTATTTTCAATGGACGGCTCACAATTTCTGTCTTCAAAAGTTCATTATCCCACTCATAAAGCATTGCATGGATCCATGGGTATCTTGTGGTCGGGTCCTGGATTCATTCGTATATTATACAGCTTTATTAAATCAAGGTTACCATGGAAAGAATCAATCATCTTCATCAGCATCAGCTGCTCCAGTGTTCCAAGTGAATACCTGTAATACTTGCACATCAAGTAGGACTAGCCTACTGCAAGATACATATAGGAAGGAAAATAGAACAGACTGTTGGGTTCTAACTTCAACAGATACACTCGTTGCCAAAACTTACTCAATCCAAGAGTCAGTTCTAAAGGAGTACATATCTTACTAGTACTACAATAACTTTCAATTGAATAAGTAGAAGAATGTCTGTACAACAGTTTGCTTTCGTGATAATACTATTTAGGCATTACCAGAGATATGGCACAATTTAGGCAGACACTGGCAATTCCATTCTCTTATCTCGCCAACAATGGTTATTAATTTTTCAGCTGTAAAAGTCAGACATCTTCCCAGATGTCACTTAATTTATTGGTAAGATTAGCAATTAAAATAAGTACACTTCACTTGATGAATGTTTCCGGTATGTTTCGTATTTAAAAACCTAAACCTCAATATATTTTTACAATTAATACATAATTAAAATAGGAATATAAATATGGAACAGAAAACAGTGTAAGGAGCACACAACTTTGATGGCAATGTATCGAGCATCGATAGGTTAAAAGGCTGATGCCAATATTAATTGGTTAACTCCCAAGTCATAATCAGGTTGTCCATCAAGAAATAGATATCATGTAATGAGAACTGATGATAATGGATGATTGCTTATCTTGCTAAGTTTTACATCACTCTCCTTGACAAGACAGTTGTTTGGTCCATTGACACTATTGTGATGTTGTTAGTGTTCAGGGTAGTTCAGCGAACCAAGAATATCGACAATCTCTCATTCTGCCACATGAATTAATTCTACAGTGTTATTCAACCAATTTAACTTACCAAAATATGATAAACATGCACATTTCAATAATGTTTTGCAGGGCAATGATTACAAACTAAAAATGAAGTTCTTCCTCGTTACTCATTTTCTGGATTGGCTTTGATGCTGTATAGAATGCCAATCAACTTTCAACAAATTCCGCAAATATGTTTACTCTCCAAGCAATGAATTGGATAAAATTTACTTAAAATACTGACGATAATCTGAATAAAGTGAAAGCACACACAAAGTATACACAAAATTCCATTCTGTCGAGTCACGTGATCTGTGCACGTATAAAAGTGCCTGTGTTTCCGTTCATAGGTGAATGTTAGATTGATTCTCAACAAAAATACACATCTCGTGGCCAATCCTGTATTTGATAAATTGCATCTCGCGTCAGGTGTATTGCTCTCAGTCACAAGCAGTCACGATTCCAAGAATCAGACTCAATATTTTACTATTATCTCCCCTTGAAAACACTTCATAAGTCGACGTCACCTCAAAACAGCTTCTGGAGAGTGTGCCAGCAACCAGTCAAATAATAATGAAGAAATGCAGAAAGAATGATTTTGAACTTGCAAAATCTAAAAGATGGTACGAGGCTCAAAGCACTTTTTACTCAAACAAAATTGAGAATATGGAAAATGGTTATAACAAGGTATCATCTTTTTTAGTTATCCCATATTATTAATGAACATCTTCATGATGGTCTATACCAAGTCTCACCAAATTAGAATAGTCACCTTGCATGATCCAATTAAATCTACTAATAAAATGATTAGCCAAATATTAAGACACAAAATCTCAGAAATTAACGACGTAATTTCCCATTAATATGTTAAAGCTGTTAATCTACAATATACCAAGTTGGTGGCACTACTCTTCCATACTTTTTCTTTTTACTTATTTCATAAACTGACGTTCCAGAGATGGAAAACCTAAAACTATTTTGACTATATATATTTTTATTACCATATTTACTAGTACTAAGACATACACGACATCATCATGATTAGGCAATGAGGAAAACATTTTAAAATAGTACAACAATGAATGAAAATAATGAAATGATAACAAAATTATGATGGGATGGAAGTCTCCATACGATTACAGGACAACAAATTACTAAAAAAGAAAAAAATCTCTTAATTTTGTCTCATAATCTTTTTGAAACAATAAAAATGAAATGTTGTCTCCTGTATGTTCCAAGACTAAGATGTCACAATGTCAATATATATTATCTTCAACACTGTACACAAAAATCAAAGCCGGTTAGGGCACCACTCCATTCGCGAATCAATATGCAAACATACACATTGACTTTGAATAACTGTTTCTCCTCAACCACCCTTATGCGGTTAAATACTTCAATTTGCAGCATGTATCAAGTCACATTGGTCGAAGCAGCACAGCTTCTCGCATCAGATTGTTCAAAGGAGATTCAAAGCTTCAAGTCCTGCCTCATGTCGTGGTCGATATACCAAACAGTACTCGTTAACAGTCACTATCAACAGACCTAGGTAGTAGGACACAGAACTGAGCCTAGCACATATTGGGATGTCGCGTGCAGCTCACGTGACAAAGCGAATCAGTATCTTCTTCTCTTAACGTCGCCATACTCCTCGCGGGTGCCCTCGCGTCGTCGATCGCCTCTCATTCCCATGCTGGCGTTGCTGCCTCCCATGCTGCTGCCGCCGCCCATGCCTTGGTTACCGAACATATTTCCTGGACCCCCGGGACCGCTGCCCATGCTACCGCCCATGGTACCGCCCATTGGTCCCCCCATCCCCTGGCCAGACTGAAACCCACCCTCAAAGCTTCCTTGTTGGTCAAATCGAGACTGCCGAGTCTATAGGGTTTACAGGTCATCGTAAAGTTCATTTAATAAAAGGAGTTACGTCATTTTATGAATGGGGCCGGAATGTGTGGGAACGGCGGATCCAGCAAGCACATAGAGGAAAGGAAAGAAAAATCCTTGTGTTAGCAAATGAATACATAACAATCACGAGTTTAATAAAAACTGTCTGTTGTGCAAATATTGAGACCAGAAGCAAGTAGCAATACCAAAACCACATGTCATGTCTTGGTGGCATTCGACGCGATTCTGTAAATACCAACAGCAAAAAGCACCACCAACGAGAATTCTGCAACTATCAATACTTACAGAAAATACAAAGAAGATGAAACTGAACTAAAATTATTGTCAACATTGAGTAACCAACAGTTACCTCATGAGAAAATACAGTGGTTAATATTTTGTAGGTAAATTACAGGCAAGTTGGAATGGGTCTTCACACGATTAACCATAATAACATCCACATGAACAGCATTTTGCTTGAAAGTCAGCTATTGTGTATCGGTCAGACTGACTAAATCTACTGCTGTGAGAAAATATATGAGGTAAACATGTGGCAGTCAGTGATCAGAAGAATATGCATGTTTATTTCCGGTAACTATATCATTTACGATAACAAGACCAACACTACTAAAAGTGTACGACACTAAATATTTGTTTCCTTATTTTCTTTCTTCATATATTTTTTACGCCAACCTTAGACCCATCAAAGTTTGACTTGCTCCATATTTACATTAAACATAGATGTATGGATACAGACTTTCAATCATAAACGGTGAAACATCTGTGAAATGATCGAAATCAGTTACCCTCAGAATCGCAGATCATCTCCAACAGCAAGTGAATACATGTTTTTAATAGATTATACTGATAAAAAATATTACAATTGTTTACCCACCCAATTTCTATTTGACAATAACATGTTTTCCCACCCAACATATTTGGAAAATACACATTACCGGAAACACACCCATTATTTATTTTGGCCAAAGATAGTAAAAATTAGATCAAGCAGTTCAAGCTTGACTGAAAAATTTATTGATACAATCTATAGGAATAGCACGAAAATAGGGTTCACAACTACATATATTTCTGGCATATAATTTCTACTGGAGCATGTTTTATGTCAATATTTGTGATAAAATACTAGAATAACTTTCATGATTTACAGATATCATTGATGCATAAATGATGCATTACCTTGAAGTTGCATATCCATAGCAGAATACACAGATCCTTGCTATTACATGACAGAAACTAATTGTAAGTATTTCTTTCCAGATTATACTATGCATACAATAAATTGCAACCGGTAACATAATTGACTATCACCAGTGCACGATTTAAATTTTACAAATCCTCTATTACGAGGAAATATGGGAAAGAAATATGTAGAAAAAATTATATTCTCAACAAATTACATTGTTATCCACGAAGATCATAGCACAAATATTTTTTAAAATCTTCACAACTTATCGGTAAGCAGGTTACAGAAAGCTACAGCGCAAAATTGTTAAAATACAATCTGATTCAACAAATGCTCTTTCACGCACACGTGACCCTGGTACGATGTAAGCTTGCAGGTATATTTGCACATTAGTGACATACAGCCTCAGTCCAATGTGCAAGTCAATATTTACTTGTAACTTAGCAGGCACTTACTACTATAAAACTTGGCATTTTAATTACATGGCAACTATTGGTGAAACTGCAATATTATTAAAACTTGTTCATTATGCCAAGTGCCTTCTTGTGCAAACATCCAGAAGATATTACCATGTACTACAGACAATATATACCAGTTAGCAATGGAGAAACATGGAGAGAAGAAATTAAACAAACCGTCAACAAAGTATGAAGTCCATGTGACAGACAACACACAATGGTATTATTGGTATTTGTTGGATGTTTGAAGATCTCAAGTTCTCGTTTGAACATGCACCAGTTAATAAATAATATTCTGCTCATATATTGTCTGAAAATATGGACACAATAACCAACAACAGGAAATATCGCAATGGAACAGGTGATAACTAGAAATAAGAAAAAAAATTTTCAGGATGCACTCACTAAACAACTCGACAAAGACAATATTTGCACAACAGACAGAAGTATATAATCATAAGCACTTTCGATATTCATCAGAATAATATCGTAGTTATGTGCCCATAATGTAATATTGTAGGGAAACAAATATTTGTCATAGCAACAGGGATCTATCAGAACTTCAAATATTGAAGTTTTTCATATTTGTAATAGTCAAGCTGATTAGGCATGATAAAGTGAAAGCACTCCAAAGTTGGAGAAATCTTTTTTCTTGGAACGAGAAATCATTCCAATATTGGAATTATATGGTGAGGGTTATGATACCTGTGGCCCTTGCTGTGGCAATAAAAATCATGGTTTATACATCGCACAAGAACCAGGGAACGAGTAAATATGTAGTGTACTAAGAGCAAACAAGTGCATCATCAATTCATCATCAAATGGAACATTCTTGCAATAATACAAGATGACTTTAAACAATTGTTTATGTGTTTATTATGGTGAAACTAAATTGATCTGTTGATGACAGGATATTGTGAAATATGATGAAGTAGCACCGATATATGTATTCAACAAAGATGTTCGCTTATGATAGTGTAACACGGGGAGTTTTTTATTTTTATTTCATCATGTGCATACTGTATGTAGATCAAGAAAATTTTATGTTATTATGGTTCATTAATTAATCAACTATCTGAACATACATCTTAATAATTGCTGAACAAATTTTTCACCCAACAAACAAATTGAAGTTTTACTATTTCTTTTAATTAGTAGGATGAAAACGTGAAGAGAAAATTTTCTGAATAAATAGTAATGCAATAAATAACTATGGATCATTGAAACTAAATTTTTCTTGAGATACATCAATTTCCCTTCCCTTAAAAGTTCATGCTAAAATTCAATTTATGAAACAAATCTTACCTTTAAAACTTCCTCGCCAGATTAGTGATATAAATAACAAATTTCTATATGAATTTCTACCCTTAGGATACCTTTAGCAGTGGAAGAAATGGCCCGAGCTAGTGGGCGAGTGTTAATTTCCATCCCTGCAACATGTCTTATGAAATAAATTGGACACACTCCATCAATGTTCTGCCGTCTTCCGACACTTCATCAAATGTGCAAACAAACCACCTAGCATGAACAATGTAATTTTGTAGTTGCTATTTACCCATATCAATTACTGTTTTTACCATTTCGATTAATGAACTCTCAGGGATCGAAATTAACCTTAAAACATGCTAGCCCGAATAGTGATACAAATAACAAAATACAGGAATTTCTACTAGTCCTTAGGATATCTTTAGCATTGGTAGAAATGGCCCTGGCTAGCAGACTAGTGTATGTGCTAAATTGATAAACTGCACCATTGGAAAGTGAATAATAACTAACTAAATTTCCACAGACACTGGCTTTGAAGAATCTTTTACTTGGTTACGATCTGCCCTACATAAACAAAACTGTGCAATAAGTAAAGAACTACCAAATGTTGATGATGAAACGGTGCAGCAAATATTTTCTAAGCAAACCCATTATCTACCCAATTCTTGGCTATATGCATGATAGACATACCAGAACATATGCTCTTGTAAGTAATCTTCAAATCTTCTTTGTAAAGTGGAAAGCATGTGATCCAAGATCATGCTGTATACAGACTATATGTCACTGTATCAAGGTCCTTGTTATCATCATTTCAATTCTCAATCAAGCCTTGTATTGTAATCATTGGAGTAGGAATAGTTTGGAAATATCCAATATCAGTTATCTCGACAAGTGCATTTTCACTCTACTCAAATACCATTAAAAGTATGTATTTGGAAAACATTGCCCAGTGGCAGCAAGCCACCTAACAGTTCACACTCGACCCTAAAGAGCCGACATTAATTCTACGCACTCTGTTCCCTCAGCACTAAATTACATTCAATCAGCAAATCTCAACAGGGTATTAACTCTATGAGCCAACAGCAAGGGCCACCAGGTACGAAACTCAGTTTGTCCTCCGCAATGCAAGTGTTAACGCGTACAAGTTAGTCGGCTGAAAAACAAAGCTGCATCATCATGTATGCATTGGTTGACAAAGACCGGCTACTGCCGAGATGAATCTGCTTCGGGCGATGGTCGTGTCTGGAACGGCTGAAAGAACGCGGGGGTATACTCACCATATTGCCACCTCCCATTCCACCCATATTTCCACCCGAGCTGGAACCGCTGCTAGTCATGTTGCTGCTGCCGCCCATCCCTGACGAGACGTTGAAGTTGCCGCCCATGTTGCCACTCATCTACAGATAAAACAATGCCCATTGTCAATACGAGATCTGAGAAAATGTAGCTAGCATTACTTGTCTAGACTTGTCTAATACACTATACAGAATGATAAATATACTGGGGAAAAGAAATTGAATGTATGGCAACATCAAATGAAATTTCATTTGTAAACCAAAATTGCTAACTTTTTGTAACATTCAGGGTATCCTTTCACGAAGCTCTGCTAAGCGAGCGCTACCAGTCTTTTAGTAAATAAGAGAGCTTTGTGAAATGATACCCAGTACTGTATAATACAGGTGACAAACGAAGGATGATTAGGAAGGATAATTAGGAACATTTCCTCAACTACAAC
>JAUTBQ010165821.1:0-27151 GCA_032361185.1 Lepetodrilus ovalis | reverse complement strand
GATACGAGTGATTACGGAAAATATGTCCCTCGTGAAATTAATGTTCAAAGTTCCTCGCTAAAGCTCGGAACTGTGAAAATTTATTTCACTCGGGACATATTTTCCGTAATCACTCGTATCTCGTGGGTTATTCTCTAATTCTCCAAAACGTTGCAGACCATTGTTAGGAATGGCACCAGATTTCTCAATCTGTTCCGAAAATTTGTGGAAAGCTTCCCTGCAAAATGCCTGTCAAAATTGAATTTATTTTGTTGAGTTTTTGTTGAAGACTAAAAGTAAACTGTTTTGTCTCTTTGTTGCAGGATCACGAAAGCAAGGTAAACCGCAGTCATGACGGACATCATGACTGCGAACAATGATGTCCGCTGGGAACCCATGGATGACGATTTTGATGCAGGAAATAACTCATCCAGACTGTTTGAGCGATCACGAATCAAAGCGCTCGCAGGTAAAACATTTTTAGAGCACCTCGCCAAATGAAAAATCTATTTCAACTCGCAACTAGTTGGTGGAATATTTTAAGTTTTTCATGGAGGAATTCATAACGTGGGTTATATAGAAGTTTGTTTCTAATGTTAGACAAGTACGAGTCATGTGTCTGTAGGGTCACAGTATCATGTTGAACAATTGCTTCAGGCTTTATTCCCCTTCATTGAGGTCTAGGTCAGTAGCACTTAGGGTGTTACATACAGGTTTCTTACGGTACTGATATAAACTGACATTTATTTCAATATGACCCAAATAATTTTGCATGAGATTAATAATGATAATTAACAAGCAAAATTAATTATTAATTTCTAACTTCATCCGTGAATGGCATCTCTGATTGTCTCTAGGCAGATACAGGTTAACAATTCTTGTGATCATCATATGGTTACAGCATGATGCTGCCTGACATTCAATTTGGATATCCCCAGGATAAATAGGTTTCCTAATGATATCATCCCAGAAAATCCCTCCTTGGGATGCCGATAGATTACCTGTAACCTAAGAAAACTGCTATCTGCCACAGTCCCCGCTGTGTACATTCTGCGAATAGCGACAACAGCACGGCTCCATGACACCCATGAACTTTTGCCTTCTCTCGGAACAATAGACGTAGATCTGATCCATCTTGGTACATACAGTCCCCCCTATTACTTGATAGGCAGCTTTCTTCGTGTGTAAATATACATTTTTCAAAAGCAATTTGTATTGTGTTTTGGCAGGATACAAATTTCAGGGGCAGGACGGATATATCTAGTGTGTCAATTTCATGCATTGCCGAGGTAGCAATAATTTCTTGTGGTGTCAGAAAGATGAAAAACATAAGATGGAGATGGGCAATATTATTATTAATAACATTGTTCATTGCAAACAAAGTTTTACTAGCTCTGTTTTCAGTGTAAACATGTACAGCTACTGGTAACTGAGAAGTCTACTGATAACTTCACATTAACACCTATACAAAAGTATTTTTATTTTTGTTTATACCTTTCTACTTAGTCACAAATGGGTGGAAGATTCCTGCAGCGACGTTAAACTCCATAATCACTCACTCACCTTCCTACTTTTACCTCATGAACATGTACACACTATCATACACTGATATTTGTTACAGACATTATAAAGCAATATAATATGTCAACTTCATTACTTAAATAGCAATGCACTGTTCCACATGTTTGCTAATGCATGGGTGTGGCATATGATTCAGATAATTTGAAGGAATATGTCATTGTTTAAAACTCGAGTTATAAAAATAACCCGCCCTACTAGCTCACATCAATGTGAAATAAACAGTGTTAAATTGTTTAAATTCTATTGTATAGGGGGGAAAAAGTTTTTCTGGTCATGTTCTCAAGTTATTAATTTTCATGATTGGAAATTAACACTTGTCGTATGGTTTGCTATACAGCAATTACATTATGGCTGGATCAGTGTGTAGAAACTCCTTGTTATGTTCAGTTTTAGAGAGCGTTCTGTAGTGCATCTCTCTACAAGGTCATTGTGCAGCAAGTGTCAAAAGTACAATCAGTTGAGGATGCCGAAGTTGATATTTAACAACCAGTTGATGTCTAACACGTACCCATTTCTAACACTCTACTAACTCTGTTGATGTTTGTCAGGTTAACATATGTCTCATGTGAGACAAAATGAGTCGATTCATGTTCATGATCTGGGCAAGCGTTGAATAATTGATTTGCAGAGGGCCTGTTGCTGCACATTATGACCAGTTAATATTGATTTCGGCTATAGTCTACTCTAACATGTCTAGTGAAACCTATTTGTATGTTGTGTATGCATTATATATAAACTATGTAGTTCTAAACATTGCCAACATGATATTTCGTTTAACAAGTCGAATAAGAACATGTTTTCTTATCTTAAGCTTTTCCCTTTTAAAACCAGACAGATTAATCGACACAGCTGTCTGTATCGCTTTCAATTCATACTCTCTTTCAAGCAAGAGTTTCTTCTAATTAATATTTGCATCCAGCAATATTTCCCCCTCAGACACAGAAACATCGTTCTGTGGCATCTCAACTACACAGTGTATGGAGTTATGCGAGCAATTCCACTAGAAACGTGGGGTCAGTGATGCCGGTGCCGGCTAAGAGATACGACATACACAGGGCACACACACCTACATACATTATACACACAACACCGGCCTTGTATACATCCACCTGCTGGAGCGCTGGGCCAGTAGAACAGACTATAGATAGCTGGGGAGGATTACAATTGGATGAGTCACTGACTAGGACCTGCTCTTCACTGCTGGTACAGGGAGGGATAGGAGGGCTGTGTACATGGTGTGGGGTTACAATGGGAGGACCTGCAGCCTGGTAATAGCAGGGGTTTGACTGTAGGTGTTGTATTACTGTCCCTGAAGGTCCAGTACTACCGGAGCTAGAACTACTGGAGCTAGAGTACGGTGTCGTTTGCTGTAATAGCGTTCACTTACTGGCGAAAGATTCCTGCAGCTACGTTAAGCAAGAAATTTAATCGATAAACTAACTGGCAATGCAACTTATTACCGTGGCTATGGGTTCAGAACTACTGTCACTGCGTGTCCATTTACTATTTACTGACACCAAAGGGTCAAGTATATATCTGTCGTTGCAGTTCTATTGTCACTGCTATTTGAAAATGGACTTCTGTTGGTTACTGTTACAATGTATTCAAGTACAGTACAAATTAAGCATGGTGGTAAAATGAGATAGTTATTAGCTGTTTATTATAATAATAAAAACAAGAAATTACTGTATTAATTAACAAAAAAAATATTGTAGCATTTTATCAATGATTCAAGAAAATTTGAGTTACCCTTTCCAAAATTATTCTAAAAGAGTGGCACTGAAGGTTATGATACTATCATTGTCGTGTACTCATAATCTACCGCAGCAGATCTAAGGCAAAACAATTACACCTAATTTTCCGGCGTACTTCAATGGCGTAAAGTCAACTGTTGTGCATTTTTAAATGTCATAGTATTTCAGACCGATTTGTCTAGATCGTCTGGGAGGAAGTGTGGCAATTATTGTGGTGTGAACGGAAGTTTGCAGCTTCAGCAGTGTTGTTTGCCTAGCTCTCCCCGCCTGCATTTATTTAAACTGGGTTGAAAATCAATAGGGCAATACTTTTACAACCCAGAGTGTCGCAACGTCAACAATAATGTTACCTTAAATGACTGCCGTCCGATGTGCAAAGAGACGAATATATATCAAGCGAGATAGTCGCCAGCAGCTTTTTATCTGATTACGGAATTTGTACCTTCTACACTGATTGTATTTGTCTATGTACAAGGGTGTAGAAAAGCGTTGGTGAATTGTGATTTGTGACATGACATCCCAGGATTTTTGACAGGATTATGTTGAAGTCTGAAGTCTGTAGAAACAGTCCTGTCTATCAGGATAGATTATTTCAAGGAAAAATCAAGCAGTTGGCAGGTAAATCTGGTCCTGAGATTACTACAAAACTTTGTTTGAGTACAATGTCATGCTAAAAAATCCTCATAGCATTTGAGCTTGAGCATGAAATCATACTAAAAAAGATTTGGCAATCTCAGGATATGGTCTAGGTGTACTGTAGATCATTGTCCAGGTATGATGTGTACCTTCTAGATCTGGCAAAACATGTACAATCCAACTCCCATCAGTTGCTTTCATGTCATGAAATTTAGTCTGAATTGACCTTTGCTACTTCCTGTCGGGTGTGACCTCGGCGTAGGTTTCGGTGGAGGTCATGAACATTATCCCTATTGTATCATTATGTTGTATCACTACCATTTGCAGGACACCTGTTTTTGTGATAATGTAAGCCAATTGTATGCAGGTTTTATCATTGGTTCGTGTGATGAACTATCTCTTTTTTTAATTTATCACTGAAATGCCAGTTTGATCGTATGAACTACGATTAGATATAGGTGGCACACCATAGCAATGAAAACCTTTGAATGTATTATCAGTCAGGTGTACGTGACCCAGACGCGCGTCTGAAGCCTTTCAAGCATTAACCAGTGTTGCGAAACATGTCACAAAAGCAGTCATCCGTGAACGTGCCGACAGCTTGGATTTTTCAACTGTCGATGACAAATTATCATAAATTTAAGAAAACCTTCCAGCTTGCATAACATTTGTAGATTAGTGAGATATTATTTCAGACTCAGATCCACCTCCACTGTAAGAGCACGTGAGATTAGGTCATCGAGTCCATATATGGTTACCCGCCTGGGTCATCTGGTAGCTGGCAGTCCCTACCTGATCTGACTAACTGCTTATTGATTTCTACATGCGAGATTAAAAGCGGGGTTGAGGTTATCACGGTTATTGCAGAACACGAAACGAGATTAGGACCCCCATGCTTCCAACACCCCCTAGAGAATTGATGAGATGTCTTGGCATACTAATACTAGTGGAGAGATACCTTTAACTCTCTCCATGCTGAAGGCAACCATAGATGCCCTAAAGGGCTGTGCTTGTGTGCTCTACAGCAGGTAGGAGGTTAAAGATATTGAGAAGATATGTAGAAATAAAAACTGGCTGCTGTAGTGTAAGTTGAGCATTTAAGACATTATTTTCTTATTTAGATTGAAATTGCGTTGTTGCAGTTGCATTCTTCATCTGGCTATAGTATTGGTTTTTAAGTCATTTTCCAATGCTCAAAGTATCAAATTTGGAACCATTTTCCAAGGAATCTGATAAATTACTAATGAAATGGCACGGCTTGCTGAAAGGAAGAGCTGGCAAATGTCCTTCCATGAATAATGAATAACCAGTTTGCATTGTATGAATTGAATTAAAAGATTAGCCATGTTGTTCCCGACTCCTGATTCCAGAATGTTTGACTCTGGCAATTGATCTGCTGAAACACACTGGGGGTTAAAAAACGATGCAAACAAGATAGTCAGAATTTTTATTCTGATTTGAATGACATGGGAATAACCTGAATTAAATCATGTCTTCTGTGAACCTTTTTGGATTTAAACTATGTAAACATGTATCGCTGTTCGAAAATATTGATATCTTTTTGACAAGACTAGAAATATACGCCATTGTCAGTTGAAGATTTCTAACTGTTTTTCACTGCAGTGCAAGTTGTTTGAAATGTAAATGTGTGTCCATGAAGCGTTTTGTATATACTTTTTTGCATGTTGAAAACTGGCCCATGATTGCCTTAGAATTACATAGTGTTCTTGGTTGACATTATTAGTTGTAGCAGTGTCACCCGGGGTATATGTGTTTTTATGCGTCCGGTGTGTGGATTTATAGAGTGGCACTACAGTTATCATCCTTGGTCTGTCAGTACCAGCCGGTGCTCGCAGGCTTACTACAACATTCAGCGCTACGGATGTTGCGGGTTTCCTCCTGCCCTAAACTGACAAGTCGTGATGTTAGTGAAAGATTCTAGAAAGCGACTATAAACCCCATTACCCCCCAAAAAAGGAAGCAATTGCATCATGTATATGGGTTAAATATTCCCACAACTAAATAAAGCCTTAAATCAATAAATAGAACATAGTTACATTTTCTATCATTATTTTGGCTTTATTTATTATGTTGAAAGTTTATGAAAAAGCAATGTCAGATTATAATAGGGACTGTAAGATAGGAGAAGGCATGGTGGAAAATAATTGGATGATGTCATAGGAGGTATACGAGTCCATTTGCTTTTTATATATGGTGAGTAATTAAAATGTACTGATGTACCTTATTCACTGGTGAACTTTTAATCCAGATATTTAGAATGTTTTTCTTGTGTCTTTCAGACGAACGAGAACTAGTACAAAAAAAGACTTTTCAAAAATGGGTGAATTCTCACTTGGTGCGGACGGGCAATCGGATCGCCGACTTGTACGTGGATCTCCGAGACGGCAAGATGCTGATGAAGCTGCTGGAGATCCTGTCAGGGGAAAGATTGGTCAGTACCCAGGCCTGGTTAATGTCAACAATAATATTAGGAGAATTTTATATTCAGCCTTGTTGCTGTTAACAAAATTGCTGTTTTAGGAGACATTTCAGGGAAAAACTTACTCGCTCGAATAGTGATACAGATAACAAATGTTAACGAAAAACATGAATTTCTACTTGCACCTTTTTACAATTTTAGCTGCGCAAATTGATAAGCATTTTACGCTAATATGCATATTGAAATGTTGTTACTTGCAGCCTCGTCCAACCAAAGGCAAGATGAGGATTCACTGCCTAGAAAACGTAGACAAAGCCTTAACTTTCCTACACGAGCAACGTGTCCATCTCGAGAACATGGGCGCCCATGATATTGTAGATGGCAGCAACCGACTGACGCTAGGGTTGATATGGACCATCATCTTACGATTCCAGGTGAGACATTGGATACTATAGGTGCTCTCAATACACCTGTTTTCAGTTTTACAGGAAATGTTGTACACCAAACTTGCTCCATTCTCTTGATGTGGTAAAATGAAAAGTTGTGGCTGCTTGTGACGTCAATACCTGATGTTCGTCGAGTTATGTAACGATACTGGTTGATTGAAAACATGATTTCTTGTTATGATCTTGACCCAAACCGAGATGCATCTCATCGTGTTTGATTAGATTATAAAATTATTTATATATGCCGATTGGCGTTATTGACATTTTTCGAAGCGATTGTTCAAGTTTGTCTTGACATTCCGTAAATGTTAGCGTTTCTCCAGGTATTTATATGGGGCTAATAGACAAGGCAAATACAAACATCATCGGGGGAGGAGGAGTTTGAGGGGGACAGGGGGGACAAGGGGATTCTAAACACTCGGGGGAAAAGTGACAGTCCTGCAGTCGATCCAATTATTCCTCATTAAGAAAACTGGCTCTGATTGAGGTCCTGTTGGGAGTAGTGTCGTCGTTGTTGCTGCTTGTGATCGTTGTGCATGACTGGTGCATGGCTCTCATGTCCATTTGTCGGAGGTACACATCCTGCGTGCTTCCTCAACAGATCCAGGACATCACCATCGAGGAAACGGATAACAGTGAGAGGAAGTCTGCCAAGGATGCGCTGCTGCTGTGGTGTCAGATGAAGACAGCCGGCTATCCCAACGTCAATGTCCGCAACTTCACCACCAGCTGGAAGGATGGACTGGCGTTCAACGCCATCATTCACAAACACAGGTGAGAAATATCTCTGCCCGTCTGACTGGCGTTCAACGTCGTCGTCATTCATAAACCATTGTTTATTACAGTATCATTCATTTTCGTGTATGGTGAAAGACTTGCCGTGACGTTAAGCAATGAATGACTCTTACTCACTCGCTCACTCATTCACTCACTTTCTCACTATTATCATTCTCACACTTAAATTTCTGATTTTAAACATCTGCTTTATTTTCATTCTAGCCACCATTCAGCATGTTTTGTTTTATTTATTTTGTAATAACTGTTGTGATTATCAACTATGAGTCGTTGCATATGGGCGAAAGATTCCCGCTGCGACGTAAAGCAACTAATTACTCGCTCACTTGTCAGGCGTTCCATGTGATTATTCACAAACAGGTGAGAAGTCTCTGCTTGTCGTCAAGTCTCGCACGACCCCAGTGTTTTCCAGTCGCCGGCAGCAGTTGCTCGTCTAAATGATAGCAAACAAGTGACTGCTCTGAAACCTTGCAACTTAATCAATGAAGAGAAACTTTATAAACAGAAAACTGATACCAAGTCTTATAAATTCTGGACTGTTTAATCATTTACATTATGGTTAATTCATATACATTTCCATGATGGTTAAGTTATATACATTTACATTATGGTTAATTCATATACATTTACATGATGGTTAAGTTACATACAATTGCATAGTAGTTAATTTAGTTACGAAGCAGGAACATTATTTATTGTTAACTGAGTCAAATAGAATAGAGTAAACTGCAGTGCCCCCTCGATATAACACGGTCCGATACACAGTAGATTCGTATACAAACTGGGGTCAGACGTGGATCCCATTTTTATTTTCGTTATTTCCCTGCAATATCGTATAACGCGGGTATTATAACGCGGGTGGGGTATGTCTTGGACCCCAACTTCAGCGTTATTTCGAGGGAACACTATCAACAATACGCAACATAAATTTTAATTACTTACATGTAACCAGATTTCTAATATTTAGTTACTTGCTGTTTCTCGCTTAGCCAAGCTAAAAAAAAATACATGAAAAGTTTTGCCGTCATGTTTGATAAAAATCAAGGGTAGGTGATTGCATCAGCAGATACCGGCAGGTATTGCAGTGTTCACACATTCATAGGCTGGAATTGTAAAGAGATGAATACAAGTGCTTGAACTGAAGGCTTGCTAGAGTCCTGCTAGCCACTCGACTACCAACCTTTTAGTGTTACGTGAATTATAGTTCTGGCTGTATGCCAATATTGCCAACATACATGCCAGCTCAACACTTTCGAAAGAACTAGACAGTCAAATGTTAAGTTGTTAAGGATTGTGATGTTTAAATTTAGTCAAGCCTATTTTAGATGTAATTTTCAGTATAATTTATGCAGTCAATTCCTTTGCAGTCAATTATGCAGGTTTATTTGGCATCGTACCCATACTTTAAAAAAGTAATCGCAATCAATGCATGTCTTTAATGAGATTTTTTTATGCGTATTTATGGGAGAATCTCTTGTGAGAAATTAGAAAAAGAGTGTCCTTATCCGTGTTTACGTGACATTAATATAAAGATGTTTGTTGGGGACCATTTTTGAAGTGTTTGCTTTTGGCAATAAAAAAATCCCATTCAAATTCATGGCAACATTGATCTATGTATAGTTTGTAATGAAAGACTTGAGTCCATTGATCTCTCTTCCAACATGCTTATTCTTTGTAATATATGCTGACAAACCCAATCCTCTGGCATGTTAATAATAGAAAAGAAAAACGAGAAGTCCTGCTAACTTTGTTGTGAGAAGCAATAATGAAGCTGTCTGACCAAATGTTTCTTGTGCTCAGTTGATATAATTCAGAAGTTGTAACATTTGACTTGGGTCAGAGGTCGTGCGCATGTCAGGTTTGCCAGCAGTTTGTGTAAACAAACACCACAGTGCATCAAAATATTAACATGCAAGCAACATCACCAGGCCTGTTAGCAGCATGGCTTTGGAACTGAATTAATTGTATAACATTGTAACAAATAACCCGTTAGTATACTAGTATATAAACAACCTCAAAACAATTACAGTGTCCCCTCGATATAAAGCTGTATTTGGGGTCCATGACATACATGCCTTATAGGATAGTACAAATAAATAATAAAATAAAAATGGGATCCACATCTGACCCAGCCTTATATCCAAATCCGCTCTATATCGAATACCATATTCTTGTGGGGGGGGGGGGGGATGAGCTTAGCATTTTTACAAATAAACAATTAACAACCAAAAATATCAAAGTAATATAACCAATTGACATTCTCCTTTTTTAACAGTACAAATAACCAATTAATATTACAGTACTTTGGACTACATTATTAATCTTAACTTTGAACAAATAAGTAGTAACATATAGCTTTGGAATAAACAATCCATTAACATAAAACAGTCGAGCCATTTTGTTAGAAGTAGTGTAATCCAGATAACAGCAAAGCACATGACCAGGTCACAGGTGGTTAAAAAGTAACCAGTTATTAGTAGCAAGGTTTTAAACAAAATATCCAATTATCCGTTCAATTCATGGTTGATAAATAGTGGTATTAATTTAGTGATGTCGTAGGGATGGGAGAATGCTACAGAAGTCAGGGGTATACATAGATAGATACACAGATAGTATTCGCTGTACAGTGGATGGCAAGCTGTTGCTATGAAGGTTACCATGGTAACCAGATTACAGAGATTCCTGGCTGCAGCCCCTCCAGTGAGGCTTGGTGCCATGAGTAAACAATCAATCACACATCTTTCCCATCCCACCCCGGACAGGAAGTTAGATAAATACATGATTGCTGATGATGTAGGAATTCACTTTTATGAAGGTCACATTTGATATGTTTCTGGTCATCCTAGTTTCAGCTAGTTAATTTTCATGTGTGTGTGGTTTTTTGGGGGAGATTTTATTGAGGAAAGCTCTGGAGATAGGTGTCTAATCTGATCTGGCAGCAAGATTACAAAACCTTTTGAGTAAAATTTCATACTAAAGCTCAAATTTCGTATAGAGGTTTCATAATATTTGGCATGATCGGATCTATGGTAATCTAATCTAATCTAATCTAGTTGACATATATTGTGCCAATCAAATTTGAGTTGAGCATAAAATTGTGTTCAAAAAGGTTTTTTGTAACCTCAGGTTGAAGGTTCTCTGTTTTAGACCTTCCTAGCCTGCTACACTATTGATTATGGTCTACTGTAGTTCATGCATTTAATTTTCACATCGATACACCTGGTCACCCTGGTGGCTATCAGAGATAAGTTATAGGCCACCATATCACAATACTAATATAATGAAATAGGCACTAGACATATTGCAATGTGATATCAGAAACATAAGATTATTTATTATCTTTTGGAAGGAAATTGGATTTTTTTTCTTTATGTGATATTTATTAATATGTTAGACATTTTTCACGTATATGTGCCAATGTAATTTTGCTACTTGATAATATCTAGGATATAACAGACAGATGTTGTGTTCTTTTCATGACAGATGTTACCAGGTTTCACTAGATTTAACATTTGTAATACTGTAATACTGTTACATTGAACAGGGAAATTACAATTGACAAATTTCTAGTCAAAGCTAGCCTATAGTATAACTCACTAGTCAGCATTTGAAATTACTACGTCCCATCAACATTTCTAGCTTTCCCTGTATTTTCTGAAAAATAATGGAAAATTAACAATATTTTAACAATGACAGTCAGTTTAACTTTCTTGGATAGAATATTCCCAATGCAAAGTAAAGCATTAAATCATTAAATCAATCGATCATTCAAAAGTCTAATTTTCCTGCCATCTTTGAACACTTCACTAAAATACCCAACTGCCATAAAGAACACTAATATTACCTAACAATAACACATCTAAAATATCCCACCTTTTTATGTCACTTGTTCCTGTGTCTTGTCAGACATGAAACTACTTGCCCAGTAGGTAAAGGGCTGATTAATCTGGGATATTTCACTTGTCTGCCTGTGGATAATAAATACCCTGCATCCCAGGCAGACGGACAATCGTTACTGTCAAACCCTGACCAGCAAATGTTGAACAATGCACTAAATATCCCAACTGGCATGAATTTCCACTGAACGTTTAACACTATTTCAGGCCCGACATCATCCAGTATGAGAAGCTCCAGAAGTCTAATGCCATGCACAACCTGGAGAGTGCCTTCACCGTCGCCGAGGACAAGCTGGGCCTCACCAGACTGCTGGACGCTGAAGGTGCGTGCACAGCCATATACATACACTGCATGCAACACAAACAACACCAATCAGTGTTGTTTCCCTACAACACAGTGTGTCCAGCCATCTGCATTGTGTATTGTGAGATTTACATCATGTATTGGTAAAAGATTCCTGCAGCGATTTTTGGCAGTAATTTATCCAATTTATTAGTTTTATTCAAGAAGTGAACTTTGTGTATGAGATTCTTGGGAGAATATGAGGGAATAGCAAAATCTTGGGAGATGATAAAAAAAAATCTGAATTAATACTATTACTTCAGGTCATAAGTTAGATGCTCCAGCTGTAGGACAAATGTTATGGTATAGCTCTATTACAAATATTTTGTAAAAATAGCTTGCGAGCTTCAGAGCAAGACAAATATATCTGCGTTAAAACACACTATTTACAGGGGACACTGTATATGCAACATCACTTATGAAAGCATGGCACATCTCGGCACTAATGTAATAGTGGAACACTACCAAGTTTGCCTTGTGTATGCCAACACTATATCCAGCCAAGCAATTACATTATGTGATTTGTGTGTATATGCCCCAATACATTATCATGCAGTTGCCATTGGCAATAAACATACGATTTGCTTTTCCAACTTGCACAGCACATTGTCATTTTTTTTTTAACCATACATTTGAAAAACAACTGGGCTTTTAGATTGAAATCCATATAAATTGTGTGTAGGATAAGTAGAACTATTTTAGTATGCAATTACATTTTTACCGGTATCAACAACCTGGCAACATTTCCTTCCAGCCTGGTGCTGTATTAGGAATGTCTTCCTACCATCTACTGTGTATGTTATGAAAACAGTAGAGTCGTACAACCGTTCCTAAATATAGTCCAGTATAGAGACGAACACATCACAACGTTTTACCTGGAATCCCATTACAAGGATGTTGATTTCGCAGACACCATTATCCGTTAAGAAATCGCTCTCCGATCTGAGTTTGCCGTCCACACCTGTATCGAGTTAGTAATGTTAGCGTAGCTCACCCTTTTGCCCCAGGGGGACAGTTGGGTTCTGTTAGCCACCTGGTGTCCGAAGCCACGTCCCTCGCACACTCACGTGCACGCAATATGCCGTAACCTTTCCTACACATGCACGTATCCACTGTATGGATAATACCACAGTCACGACAAGGTGAACATACAGAGGGTAGATCTTCATGGATTTTTTTAAACTGCGCATGTGTGTGAACAGACGAGACACTTTGACACAACCGTACGTGAGGTTGTTGACCTTTAATGAAGTGGTTATCACCTGAAGGTCAAGGAAACAAGGGGGGATTTAACACCAGACAAAAGTGGTACCGGTACTTGGAACTCTTTGAAAAATGGTGAATAGGAAATGATCTTCAGCCGTTGAGATCCAAATTTTGGAGGATGTGTTTGTGTTTGTGATAATCTACAGGAAAAGGTTCTTTTCCAAATGAAATTTACAAAAAATCAAGAGTGTTTTTGTAATAATCTTCAACAATATTGCTTAATAATTGTTGGGAATAATTTCTGAATGAAATCCAAATTTTCAAGGATGTTTTGGTGATAATCTTGAACAATATTGTTTTAAAATCATCAATTCGCTAATTGAAATCCAAACTTTCAAGGATGTTTTTTTTTGATAATTTTCATCGATTCATTTCCACTTTTCATGACATCCAACCTGTAATAATGTACAGTGAAAGTGTTAGTGTGTGACATTATTTAACGTTGCACGTCCTTGTGTTCCAGATGTCAACGTCGAGTACCCCGATGAGAAGTCTATCATCACATACGTGGTCACCTACTACCACTACTTCTCCAAGATGAAGGCCGACTCTGTGCAGGGAAAGAGAATCGGAAAAGTAATGCATGTCTTCCTTGTTCAGAGAACAATTACATACTGTTGCCAGGGTGCCATTCTACAAAACAGTCATAGCACTATGAGAGTTTTAACACAAATGTCAACGTATGAGAGTTACACCTCTTGTAGTGCCAGTCGTTCTGTGGAACAATGACAGGTCCACAGAACAATTGTTTCTCTATGAGAATTGTGATTCCTACACATGTATGGGGAGTTAGACTCTTGTAGCGCTACCATTGTCTTGTGAACAGGGACCCATGGATGTATGTTTTTCTACGGAAGCAAATTTATTAATATTTTTGCTTCATATTTTCTCTCAGAACATGGGATATTTATTGGTTTTGTTTAAAATATATGTATATTTTTTTTTCTGTTGACATCCATGAACAATGAATTGTAAATGTACAAGTAATTGAATAAGATTAGAATACTCAGAATATGTATTTTTGTTCAAGTAACATTGTTGTATCAATGCATCTTCATATTCTGAATGTAGCTGTGAAATATTTTTGATCGATTTACCTATCTAGATCTCGTCGCGTATGGTTGAAATATTCCTGATGCGACATAATGCACTAATTCAATCAATCAAAACTTATATGGACATACTGATTTGGAAATCTAATAGTATGCCATTAGAGAAGGCCAATCTTATCAGCCAGTCGTCGCCTGTGGTTGAAATATTCCTGCTGCGATGTAGAGCACTAATTCGTTCATTCTTTCTTATTGGCCAGATTATTGATAGCAATAATACCTATCTTCATTATGTGATGTCGACATTGGTTTATTAGTAATACATGTATTACCAGTATTATTACCTCCATCTTCAACCCGTTTCCTAAAAAAAAGTGTCAAAATCTCATTTGTGTGCATTATTTCCTTCCATAGGTTATTGACAATGCCAGGGACACAGACTCCATGACCAACGAGTATGAGGGGTTGACCTCTGACCTCCTGGAGTGGATCGAGCAGACCATCGTCATACTGAATGACCGCCAGTTCGCCAACTCGCTAACCGGTGTCCAGCAACAGCTTGCGTCCTTCAACACATACAGAATGGTGGAGAAACCACCCAAGTACGTCCAACATTTCCGTCGTTAATCGATGCCACTGATTTGAGAGTAGATTGTGCTTCCAAATTTTGGCACAGAGTATTTATCAGCTAGTTCTTCCTACAAATGGATGTTTTTCCTAGGTTTAAGTTTTTACGTCAGTGCAGTAGTCCCGATAATCATAACATTTCGTAAAAGCCGTAAAATATTTTCGACTAGTTCTAAGGATACCTTAGTTAATGTGACGTAAAATAATAACTTACTCGCTAACTCCCACACTAACCTGCTGTTTTCCAGGTTCGACGAGAAGGGCAACCTGGAGATCCTTCTGTTCACGCTGCAGAGCAAAATGCGCGCCAACAACCAGCGGGTGTACCTGCCCAAGGAGGGCAAGCTGGTGTCCGACATCAACAAGGCCTGGGAGAAGCTGGAGAAGGCCGAACACGAGAGAGAGCTGTCCCTCCGCGAAGAGCTCATCAGGTGAGGAAACTCGGACACTTGTAGCATTGGGTCTATATAGGAATTTTAGATAGAACCAAGTAAACATAAGCTATTAAAGATAAGTGAAATAATCTTAAAAGATGATTTCCCGTTGAAATGTATTGCACTAATTCCATTACAAATAAAAAATTATAATAATTTTTAAAATAAGGATCTGTGTTTTCCTCTTCCAAATAATCGCCAGGAAGTTCTGAGCAGGAATCTTTTAAAATTCTGAAATAGAACCAAAAGAGCAATTTATGACTTTTATTTATATCTGTGTGTGCTTTTCAGACAAGAGAAACTAGAACAACTTGCAGCCCGGTTTGACCGCAAAGCCGGTATGCGCGAGACGTGGCTGAGCGAGAACCAGCGTCTCGTGTCTCAGGACAATTTCGGCCGCGACCTGCCAGCCGTGGAAGCCGCCACCAAGAAGCACGAGGCCATCGAGACCGACATCAACGCCTACGAGGAACGCGTGCAGGCTGTGGTCGCCGTGGCAACAGAACTCGACCATGAGATCTACCACGACATTGACCGGATCAATGCCCGGTGAGTGATTCGATCGATTGATTTATTATTTTGTTTATACGATCTTACGAACGCAAAATTTAGACTAGTACTTTTATCCCAGCTTGAATTTAAAATGAGACAATATTCTATTTATTACAGCAAGGACAATGTTCTGCGCCTGTGGAACTATCTGCTAGAACTTCTGCGAACCCGCAGAATGCGTCTAGAACTCACCCTGAACCTACAGAAGGTCTTCCAGGAGATGCTGTATATCCTGGACTGGATGGAGGAGATTAAGGTAGCACTAGCCTATGGTCTCTCTGTCATTGTTCTCTAGCTTTTCTCTATTACTATTCTATCTTTTCTCTATGACACCGCTTTTCTACTCTCTCTCCTTGTGTTTTCTGTAATTCATATTATTCACTATTTTCAATTAATCGTTGAGATCTGAATGAAATGTACCGTGCATTCACTCATACGTGACGTCTGTCCATGCAGATGCGACTGATGTCGGAGGACTACGGCAAGCATCTGATGGGAGTGGAGGACCTACTGCAGAAACACAGTCTACTGGAGGCCGACATCCACGTGGTCGGCGAGAGGATCAAGACTGTCAATGGCTCGGCATCACGCTTCATCGATGAAGACTTCCAGGATGTCGGAGGTGTGTATTAATAATGACGATATTGATAATGTAGAGGCTGACAAAAAATACAATACATTATGAAAATATTGAAAACTACTGGGACATGTGGAACATGTATCTTTTTGAACAACACACTTGTATAGACAAATCAAATCTACATACTTTCAGGTAAATACATTTGACCATGAATTATTTCAACAAACTGTGATTGCGTGCTTTTAACCCTGAATGATGTTGCGTTGCATTGCAGGCTACCGCCCCAGCGACCCGGAAGTTGTCCGCGAGCGCATGTCGACCCTCGAGTCTGCGTATGAAGAGCTGCTACAGCTGGCCGGGGAACGTCAGCTACGACTGGAGGAGTCGCGCAAGTTGTGGCAGTTCTACTGGGACATGGCGGACGAGGAGGGCTGGATCAAGGAGAAGGAACAGCTGATGTCCTCGCCTGACCTCGGACACGACCTCACCAGCGTGCACCTCCTACTGAACAAACAGAAGGTGAGGCTTGCTGCCATTGATTAATGTGTGTTTTATTTTTTTGTCTTCTTAATATCTACCGATTATTGTTATTACTATTAGTCACAGTAAGTCTCAACTGTGTCATTTCCCATGTTTAATTTATTGATAGATAATGAGACGATTCGAAGGAACCATTCAATAATGTAGCCATTTCTCAGTGAATATTTTTGTAATTCAGAAGTATATTGTGAACGCTTATAGAAGAAATATTCACAAAGCAATGGTATACAACAATTATTTTCTATGCAATATTTATTTGTAAAGTCTCTTACGATATTCAAGAATCCCAGAAGACTGCAAATATTTACTGTTTGAAAATACAGTTGTTGTATAGCATTGCTGTATACAACAATCCACTGGTTTAGTCATCACGGGACTGCACCCTATTGTTTGCAGGCCATGGAGGACGAGATGACGGCACGACACAGTCACCTGCAGTCCGTTCTCCAGGTGGGAGACGATCTCATCTCGGCAGGGAATTTCGGCGCTGACAAGATTCAGCAGCGTGTGGATGAGATCAACCAACAGTGGGAGAGCCTGATGGACCTCGCCAAGTTCCGACGGCAGCGGCTCAATGAAGCGGTCGATTTTTACCAGGTACACTGGACACCATTTGTATATTGTTAACCACTGCTGGTTTTCATAGGAGGTACATGTATCTCATCACATATGGGTGAAATATTCCTGCAGTGGCATTAAGCATTAAATCTGTTAGTATTATCCAATGCTTGCATATTTTTTGCAACATTCAACTCTACGGATGTTGCAGGTTTTGTCCTGCCCTAAACTGACATGCCATGATAAAACTAAACAAATCTTGAAAGTAGCTCTAAGCCCCAATTAAAAAATATTTAATAAAAGAAAATATATCGATCAAATCATGCTTCCGATATTGGTGTTCTACTGTAGTTGTGACATCCTTAATTTCAAGAGTATCAATTGTAGTTAATTGTAGTCTTAGCATCAATCATAATGTTTCGTGGATTTCGTTGCAGTTCTTCGCTGATGCTGACGATGTTGACACGTGGATGGTTGACACACTGCGTATTGTATCCAGCGAAGATGTTGGCAAAGATGAGGCCAGTGTCCAGTCACTTCTCAAGAAACACAAGGTAGGTGGCCACACAACTATGCTATTTTTTTCTGTGATATTTGCATCATTATTGCAGTGAAAAACACCACTTGCAAGTACAAATTATAACTACTATGGTCAGAATTATTAGTAAAAGAATCTTGAAATCAGAACTAAAACGCCAATTATTCAGCCATTCAATTCTGTTGGCGTATTTCAGGATGTCACGGAGGAGCTCAAGAACTACCAGGTGGTGATCGAGAACCTACACGAGCAGGCTGCCCTATTGGGCGAGCAGGACCGTGGTTCGCCGGACGTCCAGAGTCGCCTGGGCTCCATCGACCGCCGCTACCAGGAACTGCTGGAGCTGGCTAAGCTCCGCAAGCAGAGGCTGCTCGATGCTCTGTCTCTGTACAAACTCTTCAACGAGGCTGACGGCGTCGAGACTTGGATCGACGAAAAGGTGGGTTGTTATTTCCTATGTTACCCTGCTGTTCGCTGGCACTAATAGTGCAGTCAAATTTGTCTTAAAATTAACAACTCTACCTACAGGGCTCCAGACCTGAGTTGCTGGCCCACAGGGCTATTCAGGGCAAGTTCTAAAGGGACTAATGGTTCTATAGGTTGCTCGCACTGCAATTTAACTTGCCTATGTATGTCGGGCATATGTTGGTCTAGAGCCCTGACCTACTTTTTGATCGCATCTCATTGTCATCGTGACATCTAGAATCGGTTATTATGTAGCTTGTGGTAGACGAAGGGGAAAAAACTCACTCTGCCACCAGGGCTACCATTTGCCAGCTGGATAATTGCATGGTATACAGGGAAGGGTAAAGACAAGGATAGCTCAGAATTCTCCCCTTCCCTTGGGGAAGATGCCCCACCCCGAAATGAAAACCAACTATCTGGTTTGGGGCGTTAAGCTTGATTGTGAATGTATGCCCATCAGATTAACATTAAATGGTAATAATGTTTTTTCATTTTGTTTCTATTTCAGGAGAAATTCTTAACCACCATCACCGTCACCGACGACATTGAAGAGCTTGCTATTATGAAGCATCGTTTCGATAGCTTTGAGAACGAGATGAACGCCTCGGCCTCAAAGGTTGCAGTCGTCAACCAACTTTCCCGCCAACTACTTCAGGTGGAACACCCTAATGCTGAGGAAGTCATTGGCAGACAGAACCAGCTCAACTCCAGGTATGTGTCTGCCGGGGGTGGGGTAGGGTGGGTGGAGTGTGGCACCACTGTCCCAAACAGCCAAACGTTTCCCACAGCGATGTTAAGACTAGTTTACATAATCTTCAACTTCCAAAGGGCTCAGAATTATTTCAACATAGGTAATTTTATCTCGTAACAGTACAAGTACAAATTTTTCTCTTTATTGGAAACCCCACATAAATGAAGAAATGATATAGTGAATGAAAATTGAATTTAACATCGCTCCAGGAATCTTTCGGCCATTGTGATAATGGCGGGCGCTACAGCATATTGTTGACCTCACAATAACTTTATGGTAAAACCCACAGGATAAACAGGATATAACACCAAGCGAGCGAGTGAAAATGGAAGTTCAATGACATGGTTGAAATGTTCATGCGGTGATGTTAAGCATTAAGTAATTTAATCAATCAAAAACATGACCTATTGCTTTCTTGGAATGTATATTGCTGATATGTCAATTGTAAAGCTATCTTGATTTCTGTTCTTTCAGCTGGAACAACCTTCGTGAGCTCGTGGACCAGAAACGTGACGATATCCATCTGGCTCACGATCTGCAGAACTTCCATATCGAGTGCAATGAAACCATTGTGAGTATGCGTATGCTGTGTATATGTCTATGTTATGTACTTGTATTTATAAGGTTGAGGGCTCTGTTGATATATGAAAGAAGTAAAAGAATCTTGAAAGCGGTTCTAAACCTCAATTTAGAAAAAAAAATAATTTAAAAATAATAAAAGATACATCCCATTAAACCGCCTTTGCTCGCTTTTGTTTTTAAATTTATTAACTATAAGCATGGCACACAAACTGTTTTAGGGACAGACTGATTTAGACCAGTCCCCGAGATTACAAAACATTTTGAGTGCAATTTCATGTTCAAGCTCAGAAATTATGTTTGGGGATTTGTGAACAAAACCTTGGGCATGTACTCAAACTAGCTTTGTAATCTCAGGGCCTGGACTACAGTACAATCACAGGCTGTGAGACATTCATATTATTGAAATTGATATTGTTGTTGTTATTAACTCTTTGTCTTTGTGAACAGAGCTGGATTCACGAAAAGGAGAAGATCATCGAGTCGACGGACGATCTAGGAAACGACTTGGCAGGTGTGATGACATTCCAGCGTCGTCTGAGTGGCATGGAGCGAGACCTGGCTGCCATCCAGGTCAAGGTATGGAGTTACCTTCTCTTTATTATCCATTAACCCTCATGCACAGATGAGTATTTATCCATTGATGGCACTTGTCAGCAGGCTAATGTTAGTATAACAAATTCTAGGTGTGTAATAAAAAATTTAAACACTAAAAGTGGTAAGCGAATTTTACTTTGCTTATCTGTTATCCTTGATGCGAGAATATTTTTCAGAATAATTATTTTAATGGATTTTTTAAAATATATAACAAATTTTTTGTTGAATGAAATTACCAATGATGTGCCTTTGCTTTCAGCTTGAGAGTCTCCATGGAGAGGCTGAGAAATTACAGGAACAGAAACCAGAGGAGGCTCAAGCGATCCGCGAGAAGATTGCAGAGATCAACAATGTATGGATGGATCTCAAAGATATGGTGAGCATGAAACCATACACAGAAGAGTTCTATAACCTGGGCTTGATCTCATTTGTGTTTCATGTAGGAGAGTCTATAAGTATTGTGGAAGATCATTGTAATATGGCAGAAGCAATAGCGAAACTTGTTTGTCCATAGGGGACCGTTCTAACTTCAGCCATAGCGAGTGGTCATACACAATTCATTTTATCTAATGCCAACTTTTAAAAATGCAGATCCCATTAAAAAAGAAAATTTCGAAGGAAATCTCTTTGTTCTAACTTGTTTACATGCGGAGCACACTGACGCCATATTGAACTGATGAAGTCACCAATCTATGGATAAGCCTTGTGTGGGCTCTATTTAGAGCAGGCTTACAAACGAGGCAGATCTCTATTTTAGAAAGGCTTTTATTCAATTAAGACACCTATTAATTTGAAACGCTCTGAAACCTTGCCTCTAGTCAAGTCGGTCTTCTATTCGAAGCAGGCTTCTATTTAATGCAGGTCTCTATTGCAGGTAGTGGTCTATTTTATGCAGGCTTCTATTCAAGTCAGGCTTATTTTCAAGGATTTACTGTATGTAATATTATCTATCAACAGCTCCAAGAGCGTGATGAGAAGCTGGGCGAGGCCGGAGAGCTGCAGCGTTTCCTGGGCAGCCTGGACCACTTCCAGCAGTGGCTGTCCCGCACACAGACCGCCATCGCCTCCGAGGACGTCCCCAACTCCCTGGCCGACGCCGAGAAGCTGCTCAACCAACACCAGCAGCTGAAGGAGGAAATAGACGCGTACGCGCCCGAGTACGGCAAGATCAAGGCCTTCGGGGACAACGTGATCAAGGAGGGAGAGAAGGACCCCCAGTACATGTTCCTGGAACAGGTCGGTGGATGGTTGTAGATCAGGGCATATTTTGGTATGTTGATCCGGTCAGAAATTGCAGTGTCAGGATTCTTATATTTTTTTTCCCTGGAGCATGCACCGCTCAGAAAATCTAAGAAATTCCTTTTTTGACAACTCGCAGAAACAATTACAAAAAAATTAGGACCAATCAATTTTGCAAATTGTCTAAACTAATATTATTTCTTGGATACCAATTGCATTTCTGCTTATTTATTGATGAAGAAATTAATTTGGTAATAAGATTTGTAATGTGGAAAACTTCCATCACTAGCCAAGTAGTGTTTCAATGACTAATGTATTTGTTTCTAATGGGATGTATTTGTTGTTGTAGAGGCTGATTGCCCTGGATGATGGCTGGAAGGAACTCCACCAGATGTGGGACAACCGACAGCAACTTCTGTCCCAGTCACTTAACCAACAGGTACGATTGACCACAACTGCCCAAAAGACATGACATGCTCTGTAGCTAAATGATGCAGGTTTCCTCAAGCTGTATGAACAAAGTCTTGAAAATTGGCATAACGTCTAATCTCAAATCAAGAAAAAAAATCCAATTTAAATAATCATATCCAATCGTAATAATTTTCAAATATGTTTTGTCCTTAGATGGTTAAAATGTATTTGAAAATTATTACGATTGGATTAGTAATTTTTATTCTTGATTTTATATCCTTAGAAGGTTGTCGTCGCCTATGGGCGAGCTATGCCTGCTGCGACGTAAAGCAATAATTCAATCAAACCGTAGATGGTTAAACATTATTTTAACGTTAACGGGTGAAATATTCCCACTGCGACCTAAAACATTCATTCTTTCATTCATTCGATCACATCAATAAAAAAAATACCTGGAAATAATATTTTCATCCTCATGGTAATAATATTTTGGTCCTCGTTCAGATGTTCCTGCGCGACGCCAAACAGGCCGAGGTCCTCCTCAACCAGCAGGAGAACTTCCTGTCCAAGGAGGACGTGCCGGTAAGCGCCATGACATCACTTCCTGTTCACATCGCTACCACACGTTTCCAGTCATGTTTGTTATTCATCACTAATAGTTTGAAGACGTGTGGACACTTTAAGAACACTAATAGTTTCCATATACATTAGCTATCTACACATGTCCCGTAGTACTGAGATGGTTTGCAACTCCTGTGATTGTGGTGCTGTGGTGTAGCCACACATGAATGATACCGGTTGTAGTTTGTGTTTGACCTGTTGTAACCAGGCAGTTCCGGATGTGTGTTAACCCAGAGGGGCATGTGTTAATAACAGGGGCATCTTTCAATATCAAATATATAAAGAACTGGGAGAATTGGTTGCACCATATAGGTATCTACGCCTGTGATTCACGAAAGGGCTTACATGATGCTTTAATACAGCCAGAAATGATGTAAGCCTCAATTTTCACCCAGACTACCGTTATTACTCTTTCTTGAAACAGACCAGGGTGCATTCAATCTACGAACAGTTGAGAAATGGGAGTAAGCAAACCTCTATTAGGCAAGCTATGCAGTGCATTCCAATTCGTTTACAGAGCATTCTCAACTGTTCTGTTATTGAACGCACCTCCAAGATTTTGCTATCACTATATGTATGTGTATCAGAACAGACTGTACTTTTGCATAGGAAAACCAGTAGAGAATACCATATGCGAGTGTTGCTATTGGTTCCGTGTTTGACAGGAAGCAGTGTTTCATGTCAGGGCATGTCATGACAGGAATGCATTCAGTAAGTGAGAATGCTCTGACACTTTCGACAAGTGTTTTCCAGTATTAAACACACTACTGAGAATCTACTTGCCTTGCTAAATGCAGGGCAGATTGTATTGATGGGAAGGGGTGTGGTACAGCGGTTTATTCATGCTCTGTGGCACGTTTGACAAAGGTTTTCCAGTATTTAACGCACACTGTTATTGATAACATCCTTGCCTTGTCAGAATTCATTGGTGGGGAGGGGTTGAAACCATTTCTGTGTTTATCTTGGTACAGTAGTTTAAGATAACTTATCGAAAGTGAAGGAGGGACGGAAAATACTATGTACTGAGGGTCAAAGTTTGGTCTGAGGGCAGGGTCAGGTGGACTCGAAGGGAGGGTGGAGCTGACACTGTGTCTATGTTAATGTATTGTGATCCCTGTTCCGTTGTACAGACCACAGTTGGGCTACTAGACCGACAGGTAACATAACGGTCATGATCGGATAGTCTTTAGCTTGTCCATATTGACAATGCATGCGACTTCCTAAAGTGTGCATGGATGGTCAAATAGTAACACTGTTTTTCTTGGGCTCGGTCAGATTCAAAACTCCATTATATCTTCAAATCTTTGAAAATGTTATCTTTTTTTAAAAATGAACTTTTTGGAGTCATTTTGAATTTTCAGGGGAATAAAACATAACTTGTGTTTTTTCTTCTTTTTTTTTTTTAAAAAAAAGAGGAAAATAAGAAGAAGAAAAAAAAACACCATATTTTTTAGTGTGGCCAGATCTCGAAAAGCAGTGGTACATTTTGCCCTAGCAGGTCCCTGAAAACCAACCATGCATGAGCCAGAAACAAAATAGCTGGATGAATCTGAACTAAACATCAGTGATAAACTATTATTTTACCTGATGCCAACTTACTGCATGTAATAGCATAAACCGTCCTGTATATATATCATATGTAATATGACCTATTTTCTTGTATCTCTAATACTAATATATTACATATGTATGTATATTATATATTCACATATTCATAAAAGTGGCATCCTTTTACCATTTAGTCACATCATAAAGATATTGATAATAAGTGGCACATTTTTCCAATTAACTATGATTTTGAATGGTTGAAATTCATAAAAAAAAAATCTTTTAAAGGATTAAGGAATCACAAAATGTTTCCATATTTTCAAAAACCTGTATTTTGAAATATTTGTTAATGGGTCCAGGAATAATTCTACATCGGACCCAGTGACCTTCGAACTCTATGATCACTGATGTTACTGTTGAGATTCATCCAGTATGTCACCTGGGCTTGTCATCATGATTCATTTCATTTTCTGTCTGCTCATCCACTCTCTCTGTGTGACAGCGTTGTCATCATTATTCATGTCATATGTATCTCAGAATTTTCATTTCAATTTCGTCTGCCTCGTCATCTCATGTATGACTGCATTTTACAGCTATATTTGTCAGTGTGCATTTCATGATTTCATTTCATTATTCATCATTTCACTCCTGCTTTTATAGAAACATGAAGTTATTTACCAATTATTTTTTTCATTGACTTAAAAAAAATATATTTATTTTTAAAAACCAATCTAGTTATATGAACCCTTTGATCTAACCAAGGTATATATTATTTTATTACATGTTTTCCCCTGGGTTATACAACTACTTATTGGTGCATTATTCTTTATTTTCATGTTTCAAGAAGCTTTTTCTTCCCAAGTTTTCTAAGTTTGACATTAGTGTATTTTGCATATTGTATTAGCTGTTTTCCTTTACAGTAATCAATTTCCCTGAATATTTGTAATCCCATGTTGCAGCTAATTAATCTGTATCCAGTAGTTAGTGCTCAACTGGATGGATTAATAGCAATAATTTAATAATAATAATTATTATTATTATTATTGTAGTAATAATATGTATATTCGCTACATTCCATACTCTAGGTCTACACTCACAGTGCTAATTATAATCTGTGGGGCTTCCATCAACACTCGTGCATGAAGATATATTCAATAAACACTACTAGTCATGCATAGGCTGATAGTTAACACTGAAGACATCTTATGATATGAACAATCTGCTCAACACAACAATTAGTGTCTTTGACAGTACAATAAACATAGCAGCTTTATAATTGAATCAGAGAGTTTGTACAATGATTGATCATGCAGCATGTTGTCTTTTGTAACATGTGTAAGCTATTTGTAAATTGTATTAGCTTCATTTATATGTTTGAATTTGATAAAGCTTGGCAGATATGCTACTTAGTGCTGAAATATGATTTTTGTAAAAGAAGAGTTGTGTAATCTGCGTAGCTTTCTTAATGCTGCAATTATTTATTTAGATTCACTGAAATTGTAGAATCTAAACTTTGAGGTATTTTTTTTCTCTCTCTATTCAGACACTTCTTTCTTTTTGTAGTTAATCTGTCTTTGGTAAAATGAATTGCCTTTATTTTTGTATTATTTCTTTTTCTCCTTGTTACATCTGTATTTCTTTGTTATGATATTGTTCGTGATACTGGAACCAGTTGTGTTCAGCTACTCTATAAACTCTTGTTGTAGTTTTGCTATAGTGAATATTGTTGGCGAAAATATTGCTGTTAATAATTCAAGATAATGCACTGATATTGTAGGATAAGATTAAAACAGAGTATTATTTCACATCAAGGATCAATATCTTTGTAAATACAATATCCATACATCAGTTACATCAATCAGTCATTTATCATAGTTACATTTCCCACTTGTCTCGTGTCGTCTTTTCATCTGTGTATTTAAAACATCATTTTTAAGAAATACTTCAGATAATTTTTCTCTTGCTTCTAATGTGATTTCTTTACATTGTAGGTGCTGTGGATATTGTTTTATGTCCAGTAGGATTACAAAATATAGATGTTTGTGTATCTTTGTAGAATTCTGTGCAACAAGCTGAGAATATGATCAAATCTCACGAAGCCTTCATCACAACCATGGACGCAAACGATGAGAAGATCAATGCTGTGCTGCAGTTCGCCAACCGCCTGATTGACGAGAATAACTTTGCAGCAGACAAAATTCACAAGAAGGCTGAAAACATCAATGAAAGGTTAACATTGATTACATTTAAGTATTTCCATTTCAGAAGAATGTTCGTCCAAGTGAGTCACAATTTAAAGATATCTGACTGAGTTTGTGAAACTTAAGTACGATTTCACGCTCATGCTGTGGTGATTTCTGAGCAAACCTTAAGTATGTCTTGATTAAATTTAATAATTAATTGATATCAAATAGCCATTCTTTGCGTCACTGGAGATGTTTGAAATTGGATTGAAACTAATCTGGTAGTGCACCTTTTATTTATGGAGCATTCCAAACCACGGTTCCATGTGTACTTTCTCACTGTTAATGTGTTGACAATCTGCCAATGACATTGACAAGCACTTGCATACTAATGTTAACAAAGATACTCCGATCCAGACACATTTCGATGTTAACAGTTTCCCTGTATCCCTATCTTCACGTGTCATGTTGTATCTCGTAAATCTTAGTATACTGCCGCCCTCGAATCTGGCCAATTGCAGAATGGGGTGCGAGTGCACCACAGCTACCCTGTTATAGCAGCTCCCAACAGCCTGCTCTAGTCAGTGTTTAGGTGCCAGGGGACCTATTCTTGAAACAATCTTTAGACTAAGAATGTGCGTAGCGTGTGATATTGGTATCCTTAATATTGTCGAATGATCGTAAGAACGTTTTGCGAATAGGGCCACAGGAGGTAATGTCTGGGAGATGGCACTGCCGTTGAG
>JAUTBQ010165810.1:0-12216 GCA_032361185.1 Lepetodrilus ovalis | reverse complement strand
TTTTATATTTTTTTACTAACTGCTAACATTATATAGAAAAATAATAAAAATATTAAAAAATTATGATTAAATACGTGTAAGTATGAAGTTGCCCCTTTAAAGAGTTTTCTTAAAGACTTTTCATGAACTCTGCTATCAGATAGCGTCGAGTCAGTACCTGTTACTACTTTTGACTGGTTCACCTCTATTAAATGGCAGAGAACATTTTGTTTGGTTATTCTTTCCACAACAACATACTTATAAAACACATTTCCTTTTTAGAATAAGGAAATGTCAGGGCCACAGCTACATCTTGGTGCCGGAGAGTAGGAGAAAAAGGACAAGAATTTAAATTTAATTGGTTTGATCAACCACACAACAAACGTGGTCAGTGTAGGAATACCTATTGGCGTGGTAGAGCAGATGGCTTTTTCAAATGGCACGATCAATTACTGAATTGAATCTAGAGTCTAACAAGTTGCCTGTTGTATCTTGACGTTATATATGACGCTCTCTCTGGAGATGACAAAAATGTTTGATCTTGTCTGAATAGGTCTGAGTCCGTTGTTCTTGAAACTCTAAAACGTTCAAAGATGTGATTTTTTTTAAACGCGTTCTTAAAGGCATACTATCACGGCTGGTTGGCCTAGATAATGGCCAAACGAATAGTTGTCTGATACTATTTACGTTTTATTTGTACACCCAAAATATGTTATTTACTGATCTACTTATTCCCCAATTTCATATTATATATTAATTAGTGTATTCGATGCATTTTGATATCCAAGAAATCGAGTCCTTCCAATTTGAATTCCAGGAAAGCGTAGACCAGTTATGCGCCTTTGTATGACTACACTACTAGGAAACAGAAAGTAGAAATTGAGGCCCGCTAGTAAAAAACACATTCGATTCACATTATCGTAGGGATGCAGTGGTATTTTATCTACCATACAGCGAGTGAAAGGTTTTTGGAAGTACAAACATGATTTAAGTATGTCAAGTGAATGTACATTGCAGTTGTAGCTAAAAACTAGTCCAAAACAACAATAAATATATGTGACAGTATGCCTTTAAAAGGAAAACTCGATGTAATAAAAACATGAAATACGAAGAAAATAAATTGATGTATGTATACAATCTAGGAAGGAAAAGCCATTAAAACACGGCCGTTTGAAATATCCGAGGTAAATGATGTGACGGTACGAGACCTTGATGTAGGTGTATTAATTATATATGTGGTTCTATTGCCCCTGACTGCGTTCAGGTATGTGGTCGTCATGGCAATACTTTGAACACATGCTCAGTGTAGATACTTATGGATAAACTTGTCATAACATTTTAATAGCATAATGTCGGATGTTTGGAAATACGATAATCTTACGGATTGAAAATAGACAGGTGTCCTTTAATTCTAGGATAAACGAAGCAAGCCAAGCTTTTCACAGGAAACTGAAACCTGTTTCATTAATATAATTTTTATATGAAAGGGTGACTATGGTAGCTGAAAATCTGACTGATTGTGGACTAGGAGCATGACGTACATGATTTCCAAAAGCATCCATCTCATTTATTCGAAAATATCGAATATATAGAAATATATTCGATTTACAGTGTTATGTAAACATAGTTTGTCTTAAATAATGTTCATGTTTGTTGTTTGCCTAACCAAGCTGGAACTTTTAGAAATGTTATATTTGGTAGCAATTAAAGGAAAAGCCATGGCACTATCAGATGAACTAATCATTCAAATGCGTATCGGGAAATATGACGGATTAATTATAAGGGTTGGTTTAGAACTCACGAGTGTGGAGATCAGCGATTTGTTTTGACGTACAATCTGAAAACGTTATCGTATATCTTATTGTTAACTTGGATGTCCGAAATGTGTAGACGCATAAGGTTTCCTGAGCAAACAATTATATTATGGGTTATCTCCCTTAGAACAATATTGCTTTTGGGACGCATACGTTTCATTAAGAGCCGACGCTCACTGATAAAGACGGTCTTGAAATGACCACAAATCAAATATTGATTGGTATGAGCTGTGATACATGGTTGATCTGTTCATGATTGCATGCGATGCTGTATTGGAAAACTCGAGCTGAGACCGAAATATCCGCTTGGTAAACAGTCATTCCTATTTGTTTGGAGCATTATTAATTTAATTAATTTAATAATACATTTTAGACATTTCTGTCCAAGGAAAACGCACAACCCCTAAACCTGCACTCTTAGCCGAATATGAATCAGATGTTAGTAATTATCTGATATGCAAGCTATGTATATGCCAAGCTAAGTAAGACCATAATAACCATAACGATAAAAAGCTGCTAAAATAAGCATAATTAAATGAATGATACATGTCTGTGACTTCCAGACTGCAAACACAATGTTTGCTAAAGGCCATGTACACTGCAGGATATATCCATTATATACGTGCTTCATTATAATCAATCAATAGGCTGAAGTGTGACATCCTGTTTGTGTAATGGTTACCAAGTATCTGAAACTAAATGCTTGTACACTGTTAATACAGACATATTTTTTTCAACACTGGTTGTTGATGGTAAATACAATATTTGTTACAGGGGTACAGGGATCTTGTGTGTGTAAATAGTGTTGCTGTTAAGACGATCGTTTTACACGTCCTACTCTCTCTGAATGTACATGCAGTGCAACTGAAATACATATACAGATGTATATAGACACATGAAACAAGCACATGTGTAAGCGAATTGAGTAGAAGCACTCCACCTACACATAAAGCTATGTGAAACTTTACTTAGAAGTATGCACTTTATAATAATCATGCATATATTGTGTGAACATTTATGGCAGTATTCATGTTGACTTTAAAACTCAGTCGAGCAAATGTATACCGGTTTTAGCAGTGAGTGCACTCTGCATTTCCGTATATCAAATACATCATAGCATTATATTCATACTAAGTTAATAACACAACGTTAAGTTAAACTAGTTACACGACTATCATTAAGCATATACGTCTCCCTTACATCATACTGCCCAATGTTGTGGTATATTGTGGTAGCAGATTTCCGGTTTAGGTTGATCAAAATCCAGGCCGTTTTGTAGGATGTTGGTGAAGCACTAGTGTTATACAGATACATCTAGTACCCTTTGGATGTTCTCGTATACATGTCAGTCTGTGTATTGCAGCAACACCCGCTCAGACCAGCAATGGCAGCATGCTGGACGGGGGTCATGGGTCCCTATCCGGAGGTATCGACGGGAACCCGCCTGTAGATCTACGGGAGAAGCCTGTGGAAAAGAGTGGCCAAGATGCGAAGAATGTTGGTGTGAATATTCATATAGGTGCTGGAGCAAACAACAACTCCTTAATGGACGAGGTCGTGTCCACCGAGAAGATCCTCATCCGCAAGTTGTTGTACAGATATGAGAAGCAAGGCCGAGTGGGACGACCTGTCATACATACCAACGACAAGATTACAGTTTACTTCGGTCTGTCTCTCATCCAGATCCTTGACGTGGACGAGACGAACCAGGTTCTTAAGACCAACATCTGGTATCACTACGTGAGTAGACAAGCAGTATATGTTATCTTCGCGTGACATTGTACACATTACACCTAACAGTATGTAATATCACAATGTTAGTACAACTGTATGTAACATCTACATATGGCTTGTGTGTACAGACAAGTAAAGGATGTTGGTCAAACGTACTTGATTACATAGGCAGGAATCCTCTAGTGATTAGTTACTGGCAAAATCAGCTCAGCTGATGTGGGTTGTTGTCATCTATTTGACTTAATTAACATTCTCCTCCATCACACACACACACGTGCTGCCTTAAAACCACTACTCTGCTAAATTACATATATTTACGTAGATCGCCTTCATGCATATAAACACGCTGACCTATAACCTTTACTCTCACAGAAATGGACCGACGTCTTGCTGACTTGGAACCAGACTGCGCATGACGGTATTGACAACATCCGGATACCTTCAAAGGAAATATGGCTTCCGGATATCTTGCTGTATAATTTGTGAGTAATTGTCGTATATACATTTAACGTATATACGAGTATTATATTTAATAACGATTAAACATACCACCCCACTCAACAGCACTGCACATATGTATAATTTGCATACAAGTGCAGCACACAG
The DNA here is from genome assembly GCA_032361185.1 of Lepetodrilus ovalis. Lineage (NCBI taxonomy): Eukaryota > Metazoa > Mollusca > Gastropoda > Lepetellida > Lepetodrilidae > Lepetodrilus > Lepetodrilus ovalis. The sequence goes on along the minus strand of JAUTBQ010165810.1, from coordinate 8,083 downwards.
GGATTTACAATGGCTTTTAAAACAAGTGCTTGTCTAACCAGCCTAACACGTAAATAACATACCACTGGTTATCTAACAACCACATCCTGGCATGTGTCACTAAAGTAACATCCTTTAATTGAATAGCAGACAGTCAGCGGTGTTTGAAAATTAATCCTACTGTGCAGAGTGACGTGGGATGGTCAGGAACCAATGTATACAGGAGACGTGGGGAAGGAAACGTGAAGCCAGACATTACAGTAATGGCTGATACAACTCGATTGAGTTGTCCTAATGTGAGCTGTCACCGTGGAACGGTCCTTAACTGCAGGACATGTTAGATCAGCAGCCAATGTTAGTCCAGCAGCCAATGTTAGACCAGCAACCAGGAAGCTACACTTACACCTCCAAACTGCGTCACATCACAGTCATGCACTCATTTGAGAGTTGGTCGTACAGAATGTCAGTTGTCGTGGTTTTCATGACGTTACGGTACCGATGGTATAGGTAATAGTCTACACCAATTAATGCAATGCGTCGTCACAGGAGTCGAACGTACATACTGTAGAGCTCCGGGAATTGGTTGACATTCTGGAAGCACTTCATATTCTGTAGATTAATATGTCTGGTATTTTAAAAACATGCCACCTATATATTTAATAATTTCAATTTGGATCCGTTCGTCTGAGGTGCCTACCTTTACAATTCAGACATGTCTGACGAGTGCTGATCGCACGGTGACCAACTTTATGTCACTGTCTACACAAAACGCCGGTAGAAATCTGTTATTTGTGAGTTTCAAGACTCTGCAGATGATGAACTGTTATGTCATATGTGATCAGGTATTGTGGATTCTTTAATTAATGCTATATCAATATAACCTCTACCATTGTGGCCAATGGAAAACTATTTGGTTGAATGAATGAATGAATGAATGAATAAAGTCACAGAAACGATGTCATAGTTGCTATTGTAAACTGAATAAGACCATGATTGATTTCGCAGATCTATACTCAACATATATTACATGGTGTCAGAGTTGGCTCAGCCGACATCATGATATCACGCATGCCCTCGCAGACGACATGACGTCTGGGTAGATGTTGCATACTGAATGATGTCACAGTTGAACTGTGGCCTACGCAATATCAAGCATGATCTTCAACCATGTCCTACAATTGATTCGTTCATTATTATACCCTGAAGCAATTAGAGGGGAAATTCTGTCATGTCATAGACTAGACGGGATGTTATTAAAGCCGCAGTGCTGATACATGGCCAGCAGCTATTCATAATTAAACGGTTGGTCAATATAGGAATATGTTAAGTGTTCTATGGTAATTAACTATAGGCACTGCATTAATAATAAGATGATCAATCGGACACTAATACAGGATTAATTAGTCATGGGATCTGGGCATCTGTGGGTGGAAGTTACAGGTTGTCTAACATTGACATGCATCTGGGCATCTGTGAGTGAAAGTTACTGTTGTCTAACATTGGCATAGATCTGGGCATCTGTGGGTGAAAGTTACCGGTTGTCTAACATTGGCATAGATCTGGGCGAAAATTACCGCTTGTCTAACATTGGCATGGATCTGGGCATCTGTGGGTGAAAGTTACAGGTTGTCTAACACTGGCATGGACGTAGGTGTGGCAAACTGGACAGTCCATTACCTGACGAATCCGAACAGTAATTATCAAGGACATCGATTGTAGTATAATGGAGGAAGTCTGCTATTTATCTAACCAAATATTGAATGTGTTAATCTTTATGATTGTATGCATAAGAATGAATGGTGGATATCTATAGAATCATTGGAATGTTACATTTCGTTTGGCTTGTGAAGACATTTACAAATGTGGACACGGCTCGGGCGTAGTTCCCACTGAGAGACAACTCCCCCCCCCCTCTCTCTCTCTCTCTCTCTCTTCATCTTCGCTATTGTCCAGGACAAAGGAACCATTCTCCCATGGGGTAATATTTGTGTAGCATGTGGAAACAGTGTTTACAATATCCTGGTCCTTAGAGGCTCTGTCCGGCCAATGGCAGAGTCGGAACCACTTCAGCCATCAACACGCAGTGACGTGACCATCTTGTAGCACATATAACGTGACCATCTTGTAGCATACATAACGTGACCATCTTGTAGCATACATAACGTGACCATCTTGTAGCATACATAACGTGACAATATTGTAGCATACACAACATGACCATCTTACAGCATACATAACGTGACCAGAATACATAACATGACCAGCATACATAACGTGACCATCTTGTAGCATACAAAACGTGACCATCTTGTAACATACATAACGTGACCATCTTGTAGCATATATAACGTGACCAGCATACATAACGTGACCAGCATACATAAAGTGACCATATTGTAGCATACATAACGTGACTATCATGTATCACTCATAACGTGCTATCTAAGCTTTGCTGTCGACATACATAGCATTGCCGTCGAATTTGTGCCGCCACTCTGAAAAATATGCACACATCATATCTAACAGCTGTCATAGGTCTGCTAGAAGAGTTTCTAATCTGTGCATTGAGGGAGGTTTTCTTGGCACTGGTCTCGCTCTGTACATCTTGAACACGGTTATGAGATGGGAGTAATTTCACGCTTCCGTTTTAGGAAATTGTATCTGCCATTCACATGTATTGATATTTAGAAGGAAGGTAATCAATTCCCTTCTGACCCACACATGTACCCCTGGGCTCCTTAGGACTTCTCACAGATCACCAATGTGTGACAGGCTTGCACTCCTGCAATGAAGACTATTGAAACCTTCGTTTTGTAACAGCATAGAAGCTGTGAACATTCACTGTCCGCGTATGTATGCTATAGCAACTCTAGAAGGTGTGGATCATCACTGTATCAACTAGTGTTGATATCAGTGACCCCTGTCTACCATCACACACAGCTTTCCTTTCCGTGGTCCACGGTTAGCATCGCACATGTCGATATCGACCCAGTGACCCCTATTTAGTATCACACAAACGTCTATGATGACATAGTGTTTCGGCGACCCATGTCTAGCATCACAATAAAAGGCATATTCTGATACTGTCTCAAGTATCCCCTGTTTAGTATCACACAAAGGTCTATGCTGATATCGTCTCGGTAATCTTGCTTACTACCATACAGTGTATTATGCTGAAATACCCTTTCGAGACTCCGGTTGGGAATCACAGAAAATATATGCTGATACAGTCTTGAATACCCTTTAATATCACACAAAGCTGTGCATTATAGTCGTGGTGACCCCTGGATGCTACAATGCAAAGCTGTATTATCCCTCTTCTATGGAATGGTGGTATCGCTATTCAATTATTCTACAAAGCTGCATCCTACCATCTCCTCGACGTGAGCTGGTAATTGGATGAAACACTTCCCATGTTGGAGATTCCCGTTATAATGATTTAGAAATTATTTAAAGTTCTTCATTATTTTATGGTTTTAAAGATTGACGTCAACAGCTTATTGATCTGATCATATTTCAAGAGCAAGAACCAATTTAATATTAACGTACATGAACAGAACAAAATGCTGAAACGCTTAAGAAGATAAATGGTATGAATATATAAATTACAAACGGATTTACGTTTACCCTTTCAAAACATGTGATTGTTCTCAATCTCGTCGCTGTGTAGAAGGGCGAGACAGCAGGTTGGGAATGGAAGTAGACTTGTTTAGTGGCACTAGAAGGTATTCCCTTGATACGGCAGATAGAATTCCACAGTTCTGATACGATGAGAACTAAATCTAGATGGAACAAGTTATACGAATCGTACAGTGTGTTTTTCAACACATTTCTTATTTAAATATAGTTCTCGATCAAACGTTACCTTGGAGAATACATAATCTAGAATTTTGATTCGAATTCTATTCATAGCCAAATATTTGGAATCGAATTTCACGAAATACAGAAATGAAGTATTTTTTCGACATACTGTTGTACCTATGTGAATAAAAGTCTGTTGGTGTGAAGAGAATGTATATCATCTGAGAACGTGTCCAATTTGCCACTGTTGCCAACGTGGACAACCAAGAGGTTTTGATTAAAGTTGCAATAACTTGTAACCTATCCATTTCATCTTGAATAAAATATGTTTAAACTAAACTACCAAGTCATAAAACCTACTTCCATTTAAAGATTCTGCACCAGCTTTTATTATTGTTAATAATAAGAGAAGGACGTATTGCCTATATTGTCCACACACGCGGAGGAGTTAATTACGCTTTCGGTACACGTACCTATTTCTTAACAACCGAAAAAACCCGAACCCCAGCCCACTTGTAGAACGTATGTCACAATGCAAGGTTTTTTCAGGGTATTTGTTCAAACGTTTTCAAATACTAGTACACATATAACTATAGTTAATGTTAAACGTATAGCATGTTAGATTTCATTAAAGTCAGAAACTAATGATGAATTTATAATTTATAATTAATCATTTTCCAGCAAGGAAATAGGTCACACAATAATAAGTAAGAGGGGCAAGATAGTGCAGCGGGTATCCCAAGAGAGCACAGACAGCGAAGTCTGCTAATTAGAATCCCTCTTAAGCACCACATATATTTGATATAAGTATACGAGATAATAAGAACAGCCCACAGATCGTAGAATGTTATCAACATCATCTGTTCATCACAGACGATACCAATGTTGTTCCCGACTTCGAATCATATAGATTACGAGGTTAATAAACATAAAGTCCACAAAGTTCTAGATTCAATCTCCAGACCAAATCTGTTTTAAAAAAAAACACCTCGAATTTCTGAGAAATTGCAATTTTCTTACCCGGAATAGATGGAGGTAGTGGCTTGGATGACCTAAAAACTGATACAATGAATTAGGAACATGATCATGCTATGGAACCAAACAGACATTTTGTTCCCAAGTGTGTGTTCTTAGATATCAGATCTAATAAAAACCTAAAAAGAAGGTTGACAGTGGGTTGTATTGTATGTTTCAGATAGGTGTACTGCATCAATCCACCAGGAAAGGCGTCTCGTCAATTTCCGTTAGACTTCCATGTTGTCATTTCCTTTTGAACACTACTGTATATTTCTTCTGATCCGGTACTATTTATGCTTGACGTTCACGGTATAGGACATTAACGTGTCATCCTACATGCTATGTAAACATTACATACTAGTATCTACTCAAATTAAGGACAATGGTAAAGTAAAGGTAAACATTTCATAATAAAAACACAACGGTGAATGAAAGCTTCCGAACTAAAAATATTCATTCCTAATGCACGCGATGAATGGCAGAAAGTTGTTACCTTGACTTATGCAAAGTTGTCAATTATTTGCCATGCTGTGTTGATGTATGGCTTTGTACGAGGAGGACATCTATAAGACGTATTGACACGCTTTACAAATCACAATTCCATCACAAGCTGATAATACTGAGAGACGGCTAATTGATTAGGACTATTGAACCTCAGTACATGCACAGGAATAACTGAATACTGTTGTCTGGCAGACCTCTTAGCTCTGCATATTACCTAGTGCACGTACATGGGCAGACCCACCGAGTGCACGTACATGGGCAGACTCACCGAGTGCACGTACATGGGCAGACTCACCGAGTGCACGTACATGGGCAGACTCACCGAGTGCACGTACATGGACAGACTCACCGAGTGCACGTACATGGGCAGGCTTAACGCACAAGGTGGGCGAGGGTCTGTCCACCAGATAGAATACTGCGTGGCGTATGAACAGCTAAATCTGTATATGAACACATCCATATACAACTCAATAGCATTGAGGTTAAGTTGTATTATTTTCAGGATACCCGGTAAAATTACCTTCTTATACCATATTTCATGTTAATGTGATATTCTTGGTTTATTTCGGTTCTTTGTGCTTGTTTGATACAGTTATGGTACCTTGTATGCAGACCGTGCACGTCTTCGTGTCTGCTGGATACATGTGCTACAAGACCAGTATGATAGCACTTTCCTTGCATGTGAAACATCCATGTGATATAATGCCGTAGGCCTATGTGATAGAAGGCCTTAAGTCAATGCACGTCAACGCAATGGGTCCATGCCATACACTGCCTTCCATCGATCCTTTATAATGACGTGTACATATGACACAATAAAGTGTCTCTATGATACAGTCAAACTCCGAAATAGCTGTTCCTTGGGATCATGCCATGATTACAGACATCGATAAGGAGAGTTGAAGGGCTTTTATAGAGATCTTCCTTACAAACCCACCGCTTTGACTTCTCTGTGATGTGCGATAGAAAGTGGGCTTAGTTCTGAGGCCCCTGTCTGGCCCTGTCATCTCTTCCTGCTTCCTATGTTTACTGTCTTATACAGATAACCACAGTATATGTGATCGACACCGGTTGTTGCTTTGAGGGGGAGCTCCGGTTGTAAAAGGAAAGATAACATCTTAAATTCCCCTTTCATCGATATGCATGTGATTGTTACATTTCAAAGCTAAACACGAATGGGACGTGGATACGCTTGCATCCACAGTGGGGACTAGATTGAGGAGATTACATTGAAGTACATTCTTAATTGTCCTTAAGTGGAGCACAGTTATGAGAGGTCAGGGGTCAAGCTGGACACGACTCGGCTCCTGGCCAGCACTTACACAAACACAGTCTCGTCTTCTCACGTCAAACACAGGCCTATTGCTCGGGAGCAGCGTCAAAGACAGACCTACTGGTCGGGAGTATGGCCAAGCCGGGGTTTAGGCGCGGGTTGAACCGAGTGTGTAAATCATACATCACAGATAGTAATTATAACCAGGGATGACCACTTTGGTTTGGTCGAACTCTGCGGGCCGGTGTTTAGCAATAACCTAATGGAGATCACTCTGTCCAAACGTGCACTGTTGATGTTGCCTGACTTGCTGAAGCGTCGTGGGACGTGCTGCCACGGGCGCCACAATACAGAGACATGCCAGAGGCATCACGGCGTTAGACAAATATTATAATAGTCCGGTACATTTCAAAGATACATACTTGTTTGGAAGTGAGTTACAGCTTGTAGACACATACTGTACATACAATCTTTACACATGTTTATATTAATAGCTACGACAAACACAAATAATCAATATCATAAAATAGTATGAAAAATATGCGTTCACATATATTTGGTTTGATTTGTACATTAGCACAAACAAGTGGCAACGTCAATATTGTTAATAATTACAAATATATGCCATAAACGTTTCATCAATGCGTATTGAATATGTTTGGTCTACTCTTCAGTGCTGACGATCGTCTCCGGGAACAGCGAGACGCCCTGGTGGTGGTGTCCAGCAATGGAGACCTACTGTGGATGCCCCAGGCTATTCTTCGTAGTTCCTGTCTGTTTGACACGCTGTATTTCCCCTTCGATATACAAACATGCAATCTTAAGTTCGGCTCATGGACATACAATGGTAACAAGCTGAATATCGAATTCGTCGCCAGTCATCTGATGGACGTCAGCGACATGGTACCAAGCAATGAGTGGGACATTCTGGAGAACAGAGCAAAGAGGAATGTTAAATACTACAAGTGCTGTCCAGAGCCGTACCCAGACTTAACGTTTACTCTCAGACTGAAGCGGAAGGTGGCGTTCTACACGTTCATTCTGGTCCTACCCTGTGCACTCCTGTCTCTGCTCACACTTGTCATATTCTGGGTTCCTCCAGAGTCGCCAGCTAAACTGCAGCTTGGTAAGTGCCCATGGTGTAATTCCTTCAGCAGTGGAGAGTAGATACAGTAAACTAACTGGTCTGATTAGCGAATGCAATTAACTTCTGCTATACTGAGTGCAATACGGAATTGTGTTGGATGTAAATGCTAATTTCTGGCTTTATTTTCAGGTATGAGTATATTTGTTGCATTCTTCTTCCTCCTTCTCGTCCTGGCAGAGTCAACACCACGTGCAGCAGCCTCAGTGCCTCTCATTGGTATGTATAATAATAGCACCATACAGTGCATCAGCCACAGTGCCTCTCATTGGTGTGTACCCTAGTAGCACCACACACTACATCAGCCTCAGTGCCTCTCATTGGTATGTATACTAATAGCACCATACAGTGCATCAGCCACAGTG
>JAUTBQ010165799.1:0-12219 GCA_032361185.1 Lepetodrilus ovalis | reverse complement strand
AACGTAAATAGTCTCAGACTGAAATTCGTTTGGTCATTATCTAGGTCTATCAACCGTGATTGTATGCCTTTAAGTTCGTTCCAGGATAATGCTATAGTCAGCTAATAATTATCAGCATGTTTATAAAAACCATCACTTTGTGTTCAACAGTTGGTGGAGATGAGACGGCCCCAGTGGATAATAGCGATTTGACAACCATTATACCAGTGGGTGGTACTGGTGAAGTAACAACATCAGAGGGAAGTACTGGTCGCGTCACTACCACAGGAGGAAGTACTGGCCGCGTCACTACCACAGGAGGAAGTATTGACCGCGTCACTACCACAAGAGGAAGTATTGGTCGCGTCACTATCACAGTAGGAAGAACTGACCGCGTCACTACCACAAGAGGAAGTACTGGCCGCGTCACCACCACAAAAGGAAGTATTGGCCGCGTCACTACCACAAGAGGAAGTACTGATCGTGTCACTACCACAGAAGGAAATACTGGCCGCGTCACTACCACAAAGGGAAGTACTGGCCGCGTCACTACCACAAGAGAAAGTACTGATCGTGTCACTACCCCAAGAGGAAGTACTAGCCGCGTCACTACCACAAGAGGAAGTAATAGCCGCGTCACTACCACAAGAGAAAGTACTGATCGTGTCACTACTACAAGAGGAAGTACTAGCCGCGTCACTACCACAAGAGGAAGTAATAGCCGTGTCACTACCACAAGACGAGGTACTAGTCGCGTCACTACCACAAGAGGAGGTACTAGTCGCGTCACTATGACAAGAGGAGGTACTAGTCGTATCACTACCACAAGAGCAGGTATGCGTGGCATCACTGGCATAGGAGGAAGAACAGGCGTATTTTCTTCACGTAGAGGACCAATAACGCGAGCAGGAGGAGCAAATATTATGAGAGGAAATACGCAGAGAAGAGGAGTTGCTAACGGTGTGTCTAATAGAACCGGCTGGATAAACCCACAAATCAGAACTAATTTTAATGTAATGGCTAGTCAGCGAAGAGGTGTAAACTACTATAGGCAACCTAACACTTTCTTTAACCCATTTTTTCAACCTGTTTTCCAATATCAGCCTTATGGAAGGGTCAATAATTATGGCATATATTCTAATCCGTACATGGATTTGTATATGATGTATGAAAGCATTGATTTCTAAATATGTGGCATGACATTATAGGATTTCAGACTGTGTCGCCATTGTATATTCTAATTTAACAATTCCACAACGCCTGGAATAGCTTGGGTACAGCCCCTGGTTAGACTTAAATATATATGTGTAGTTTCAGGTAAACATTTGTTTGACCTTTACGTAGGTCAATTAATTGTTAATCTACCTGCATGTGTTTAAAATGTTTTATACATGATTAAATATTATGTTACTTCCTTAAATTTTAACTGGGATTTCAATGCTATATTCTTGCTTATAAAGCCACATTGAAAGTGATCAGGAAAGAGAAAATGCCATCACGAGTTAACAAACATAAAGGACATCTCATAGCCTGCCCGGTCACGTGGTCTTCATGTGCCGCCATTGCTGTACGCCCAAGACGTAGTTACTCGGCGTTTCTGGACCCACCATCTTGTAGTCTGAGCACGCTTGTGGGTGACATTGATAGACGTGACGGGGCAGCGGTCTCCGCCTGGCTCCGAGCACCAGTGACGTGACGCATTCCACCGTCGTAACACTGTAGTACATCAAAACAGGTCGCCGGAGAACACCTGTCACGCAACAACTACCTTCTGTACCTGTATAATACGTCAGTTGTTAAGTCAGAATATTAAGTTTAATGAGAGGCTAGTAATCCTGCCTTGGTTAGAATATTAATATTGATTAGCGGACAACAAAATATATCTGTTATCTTCAATTTCCCCCCCACCCTCTTCTCTCCAATTCCACTGCCATGGTCTTCCAGTTTCTTCCATCACATTAATACTCTGGTTCTTCATCTAATCTGTCAACCAATTCCTTGCTCTGCACCGCCCTGCCTCAAAGACACTTGTAGATTGGAGCCAATAGATTTACGTCTGACCTTAACATGATGAAATTTATAGTTGTGCTGTTTTTAATAACTGAATGCAAAATGTACGCCTTATTAGTCCAACAAACGTACAGATATTTTTCGTTATTTTTTAAAATTAAGTTTGTGAAAAAGGTTTGGTTGACTGGTTTTGACAAGTCAGACGTAGATCTACTGGCTCCGCTTTACAAGTCCCTGAGGCCCTGCCATACTATGTACAGCACCTCTTTTTATGTCACAAATGCACCTCGCCGAATGCGATATAATCTCCTACTTATTTTCTTGAAACACTGCTCATATGCTACTAGAATATGAAGATGGGTTTAATCTAGAGTTATCAATGATGTTCTATGGTGAGGTGCCATCATTTAAATTAGCTAAATGTCTCAGTTCAAAAACGCCTCTATTCACTCAGCAGGAAATGGGTACCTCGTAGGATGGTATGGCAGTGTGAATGATGGTGGTCTATAGGAGTCTGCTTCATAACCCGGAGGTCGCGGGTTCGAGCCTAGCTCATGTCATCGTTTAGCATTCCTAAGAAAAGTGTTTAGATCTTCACTGATCCAGGCTTCCCAGCTGTGAATGGATACCCGGTAGTATGACACGGAATTGCGAGCATTAACATTTTAGCGCCTTAAATGACAGCTTAAGATGTCTTATCCCCAGCGAGTTGAGAAGGTGAAATGAGTGCAGATTGATTCATTGACCATGGAGTTGGCGCGATATAAAACAACAATTGAAACATCGGCTTGGGTTGTACAGGGTGGTCCAACAAATGCCACCCAACAATGCTGCTAATAATTTCTGCATGTGTTCGGTGGACATTAACTTCAGTTTGTTAATGATCTTTCCACAACGTTTCCTGTTAATAGGAACTTTTATGTTCTCTCCAAAATGTGTGCCAAATTACCCCCTTGGCGTTGCAGACACTCTTGCAATCAACACGCGAAATTGTAAATGACACGCTTCATGCATTCATATATAGGGATGGTACTAATCCTGGCTGTCAACGATTGTCTGGGGATTGTTATCGTACATGCGGTCTTTCAGATAACCACAAAGTTAAAACACTCTTGGGGGTTTAAATCGAGTGAGTCTTGTACAGAACCAAGCCGATCAATGGAACTACCTTTATTTAAATAAATTTGTGTTTTAGAAAACAAGTTTGAAATAATAGATACCAAGTCCCAAGATTACGAAACTTTCCTGAGTAAGATTTCGTGCTCAATTCATTTTGTTTCTCACACTTTCTCATTAAATTTATAAGTTAAGAATTGGCCCCGAGATTGCGAAACGTTTTCAGTACGAATCTAAGCTCAAGCTCAGAATTGGCCCCGAGGTTGCGAATCCAAGCTCAAAATGTTTCGCAATCTTGGGGCCAGTTCTTAACATATAAATGTTACCGCGTAAGTATGGAAAATGTATTTGCATTTTGCTGTCGAAGCAATTATCAAGTTAACACGATTACATCCAGTTACGTGTACGACGGGTCGCTCGATGCTGAAAAACTACATTCCTAGTCGTCGCCAACGATCTTCGAGATTTCAGTAAAAAAAGCAATTCGTGATAAATGTACGAGCTACGTTTCTTCACAAGTAACTATGATGTTCGTGAAGGTAACTGGGTTGATTTAGATAAGCCTTAGATGCTTCACACCTTGTTCATGCTCACGTTAATACCACCATGTACATTATGGCATTGCCCTATATCTATCAGTCTCATTAGAAAGATTAATCGGTGGCGATGCCATCTAAAACATGCCGCCTTGCTGCCTATAAAAGGTGTTGACGTGTCCGAGTTGATTGCTAACGTCGATCTCAGGGTTCACGGCGCCAGGGAAACAGTTGTGAGTTTTTTTTACCCGTTGTTTGTGTTAAAAAAATATTATGTTAATGTGTTTATAATTTGGGTTGGGCATCATTTAGTTGTCGACCTATATAAATGTACACTTGTACCTTTGTTCATTGCAAATGATAACATATTACACCGAATATCTTTACAAAATATTTTATTTTTTTATTTTATTTTCCAAACATGACTTTACACCTGCTGTTATGTTACGCCCATATACCTCTATAGGCATATGATGTTTATTCAACCATGTCTATTGTATACATTATGGGATATCTCAGTGAAAGAAATCCTGAAAAATGGCCCTAAAGCCAATATGCTAGTTAATAAGGAAAATGAGAAAACAATGTTTTTAGCAATGGCTTAGTCCAAATTAGTTATAAATTGAATTATATATTTCAAAGACACCAATTTATTTGTTCCGATCTGTATGCACTTGGTAGATCTAGCTTTATATTGCGCGTCCCCTGCATCGACATTCATATATTAGATCGAAGAGTTAAATAGACATTGTAGTACTTTCATCATATTTGAATGTTGGTGCAGGGCACATGCAGTATGGAAGGAAGTTTATCAATCAAGGGTAGGCTATACAGACTGGAAAACTAATTTGATACATGTCTATATCTCCGCAGATTTCCCGTGTCAAGATGGTCGGACTACTTACGCTGGGGTTACTTCTCGTCGTAGCTGTCTTTAATTGTGAGTTAGATTTTAAAATACACATTATATTATTTTGTGATTCATATTATAAGCATACATTACAGTAGACAAAGTAGCTTCGACTCCATAATGCTTCTGCTATCCGCTATATGGATATAGCGTAATGCATATATAGCGTAATGCATATGGAGCGATAGACGTCTGGATTTCTGGACTAACATCACAGATGGTTGACCTATATAATGGACACACGAATTTCTATATGAGACCATTTACGTGAAGTTGTTATTTACTTATTCATCTGTATAGTTATTCCTCAACACTCAATAGTTATGAAAAAAATACCACGTAGCTCTAATTATCTTGCCTTTGGAACATCTAACTGCTGGATCGAATTCTCACCAATGTGGATGAACGAAATGAAAGGGATTTTGGCGATATAGAATTGATGATGAGTATCACAAAAGAATGTAGTATGCATGGCCATGTATTACTCAAATATAGTGCTACACGCTCATTTATATCTGTGATTGTATGCCTTTAAGATATATTATTTAGTTATCAATTCCCCATGCACTGGCCACTAATGTCGCCAATCTGCCCTAACAGACGTCCAAGGATGACACTAGAACGGTGTATAGTAATTTACTTGAATGTTGATGACATTATATTTTCCTTCCTTACCACAAAACAGTAATTGGTTGGCTGATAGTTTAGTAGAATATCGTTCATCTTTGGAGTTAGAAGTTACCTTTTCGATACTATAGGTGGTAACGTCTAAACTGTAAGTGTCTTTCTCATAATCAGCTCGTCCGTAACAGCCAGTGCTAGCTTATTCACTGCAACATTATGAAATAATCTTGAAAATCGAAGAAAATTATACAAAAAATATTTCTTAAAAATACATTAACTTCAACATTGTACGTTATTCAGAAGTACCAGACCAGATGATGATCCTCTATCAGAGTATTTTCCCTTTCAGCTGATGGTGCTTCTATAGGCCCAGGATTCGGGGCGGCACCGCGTGGTTTCGGGTCAGCTGGGGATCCCGTTATCACCTCCCGGCAACGACTGTTGCCACTAAGTTTGGACAATCGAGACAGTAGCCTCCCGACCCAGCAGGCAGGTGCCCCTGGGGCGGCCATTGGAGGTTCTCCTCCCGTGCAGCCTGTAGCCAGACCTCAACCCTCCAGGAGTTTCTTCCCTAGATATCGTTACGCCTACCCACAGCAATATTACTACAACCCATATAGTTACTGGATGTACAGCATGATGGACGATTTCTTTGATTAAAATGTGCCGGAACTTTTACAAACATGTTTTGAATGGGAAATTGTTGAAACCAGTTTTGCATGGGAAATAGTTGGAATATGTTTTGCATACTAACTTACTCAGAGAAATCTTATATCCACGTACAAGACACGTGATCCATGTGCAGTTTACTAGTCTGTATCCTGGACACGTGTATAGTTATAGTCTGTCATGTCCGTGGTGCATGTGATAACACTTACTTAGAATAGATATCACGTATCTGAGTGAGGCTTTCATTTGAATTAACCATTGAAAATAATTCATGTTATATGGTGATAATAAATATCTGAGACATGCCTTTGTGTTATTGTGTACAGACCATACATGAAGACACACATGCACACACATACGCACGCACGCACGCACATACACCCACACATATACCCAGGTACGCACACACATACACACACACATACACACACACATACACACACACACACACAAACACACATGCAAATGCACACACACAAACACACGCACACACACACACACACACACACACACACACAAACACACACACACACACACACACACACACACACACACGGGCGTTTACGGTAATATGTTTTCAAACAGAAAAGTGCTTATTTTTTTCTAATTTCTATTTCTAATGATACTTTTTCATCATCTGGCTATGGAAGGGGTTGGCGACTCTCTTGTTGAGGTAGTCCTAGAATCTGGACTCATTTTGCCACGTTTAATTTTAGGTCTAGAAAATCGCTTTTCACTCTGGGAAATGTCCTAGACCCTTTAAACAGCAGTTACCGTGAATACGAAGGATCTGACAGTAACATCGACACCAACGTAATGAATTTGCATTGCTATGTGAGGTAGATCCAACAAGTGATGACCAAAGTGATGACCGATAAATCCCAAATTTCATATACAATGCACATATAATCATGGAAAACCATGTGTTATATGTTTAGTATTTTTATGAATATAAAAATGGTTCAATTCTGGTTTTCTTATTTTTTTTCAGTACTTTTCATATTCCACCTTGAACAAGCTAGAAAGTCTGTAGATTCACATTTGCATCCAACCCAAATTTTTTCCATACCCATTAATGTTCAAAATTACCGCTGGTCCGCTGGCCCGGCCATTTCTCCCAATTCTAAAGGTATCCTAAAGGCCAGTAGAAATTCATGGGTTTTTTTTATAAACATTTGTTATTTGTATCATTATTCGGGCCAGTAGGTTTCCAGCGGTACTTTCGAACACTACCCATGCAAATTAAAAAAATGCACGTTTCTCATCTTTCTGAGTCTATTATTATGGCTGTTCACCAAGTGCCATAGTTTTAATTCAACTTTTACTATGTTCAGGCGTTATAGGGTTAAGTAAATTCCTATATCAACTAATACGCAACTAAACGAATGCAGGTAAACTCACGGGCAAAAGAAAGTATAGGTTTTTTAATTATATTGCTCACACGCATATTCATGATTAATGGAACGTAATTACGTCAATAATGAGTGTCCAAATAAAGCATAGAGAATGAAAATCATTTCACTCGAAGGCAAGACAGGTGACGGTGCTGTTGCCGCCATGAAAGAATGGTAAAACTAGTTTTCTTCTCTTATGACAGCATGCAATATACATTGAATAATCTAATGCCTCAATATCACAGCTAATAAAAAGACATCCGAATTATGCCAAGATTGACGCAGGGGAAAGTGCGCAATGGGGTATGGCCGAAATGGTAGCGACGTAAGAGGAAATTGCCAGAACATTTGGTTGTACACTACTTCCGGAATCCAGACTGTTCCAACCTCACAGGTAGAGAGGAGGACACAAGAGATGCCCCCAAGTGGAAGACCACGTGTCACAACCGCGCCAGAAGTTCGCTACATCCGCACTATCCACCTCAGAAACAGATTATTAACTTCAACGTCAACGGCTGAAACAGGGTCGTTGCATAAGTCGATGCCCAGTATTATAAAGATTGAGTTCTGCAAAAAATGCAAGCATATCATGACATACGTGGTATGGCCTTTACCCCATATTATCGACGTACCAGATTGTGGTTAACAAGACAAGTTCGTCGGTGGAAAGTCTGAAATTGACCGTGTACTGCGCACCGGATATGAATGAAAGTGAACATTTATGGGACCACCTGGATAGACATGAGATGTCGCCAACACCTTCTACAGATCATGCAGCAGATGGAACGGGCTCCGAGAGAAGAATTGGCAAAGGATACCCTAAAATGACGTCATCTGACGTTTGACGACAAATGTGATATTGAAATTGTTCTACAAATGAACAGTTATGCTTCATGATAGTTTCATTTCTTATCAGAAATATCTGTGAAATGCAAACGTGTGCACCCCATGATTGTTTAACTGAGGATTTGACCGTGCATACTTACATTACTGTGCATACTTACATTACCGTATTGCCTGCGTAGATAATGAATCTCATTTGACAAATCTATCAATTAAATTCTATTTGCATCCAACATATTGTATTGTTCATGTTTTATCCAACATGCAACAGAACCTACACTTTCTTTTGCCCATAAGTTTATATTTAATTGTTTTATGTATTCAAGGTGTTTTTAATGGAGTGTGAGAATACAGTTTTCGACGAATTCAACAAATAATCAGTAACATCCGGTGCTCGTCATAACTACATACCATAATAAATATCATTGAAAAGATACAGAAAAGTTGGAAAAAAAGAATAATTATTCACAAAGTGTATAACGATTAAGCATTTTGTTATTGAAACACAATCTTTTCGATTAAATAGTTCATGGTTGTGCTAATTAATCAGTTAGTAGCTCAGTTATTAGCAAATTTCATTATGTATAAATTATGCTACCTAATACTATATTCTGAGAAGACATGAACTGACAACAAGTATATACTAGTATTTACAATAAAAACTATAACTCTACAAAATGCAGCTCAGATTATTTAATGATCTTACTTCCAATCTAATATTGCACAGTAAATAGCATAACTTCTAAATCTCATATATATTATTCTATTTAACATGTATTTATCATGAACCATTTCTATGTTATACTTATTTATTTAGATGTAATGACACGTATCAATGTTTGATATACATTTGCTGAAAACGTTTCGCGAGCGGTGTTCAATATGCCGCAGCCATTTATTCCAAACACCTTTTAATATATTAATATACATCATGGGCCATTGACATCGACTAGTAACTCATACCGACGAAAAGGTGTGCGAAGTTGCCAACCATCGAGTTGTGCACGACATACATACGGTACTGGTATTGGTGGATTCATTGATGACGCGGTCAGTCGATAACCCAGTCGATGACGTAAATATGACATATACTGTGTACACATGTACTGCCCACGGAGCTTAGAACTCGTCCAGCATCATAAATGCCAATGGACCCATGAAACTCTGTCCAGCAGACCACGGATCTCCCCACTGCGTTGACTTTCCTGAAAATATAATATATCGTACTATAGACATCGGATCACATAGAATAACGTTATTCTGGAGTTGTTTGCAACTTGCCTAATTAACAGTGACGCTACTTCATTGTTACTACTTCAAGTCTAAATTTTCTCCACCATCCATGTTGGTACAAGAGAATAGTATTACAAATTTTACAAATTTTGGAAGACGCATAGGTAAATAATTACTTATTGACAACCCGTTGATCATCAAATGTTATCATTGTTTAAAGTAATTGGTACATATTATACGCTAACAGGTCTGTCAATGAGGATCAATCTTCGATACTAGAAGATATACATGGTGCCAGCAAAATTCCGTAAAAAGCAGTATTAACAATTAATCTAAATTTACATTGACTCGCTTTCTTGATACAAGTAAAGTAGCCTAGGACTACTCACGTATACACTTGAACCTGTTGAACGGGTCGCGCCGGAAGCCAGGATAACAAAGGCAGGACTGGCCTCCCCGGTACCGTCTCATACAGTACCCATTGGTACACCCGTACACGTCACAACCCATCTGGGAGGGAACTGCAGAATAACACAGAACAGGAATATATTCTAATGTAGATTCAGATTACATGGAGAAATAAATAAAAATACAAATCTTCATAGTGATTGATCAATGCTCAGTAAGGAATTACGGACTACGACACAGAGAAGGGCGAGGCTACAGCCGTCTTCTTCGATGTATTTGTTACTATACGGAATGTGCTCTTTTTCAAGCCCATAGATAACGAAACTTTTTGAGTGTGATTTCATAGTCAAGTTCAAATTTGAAACATGTTTGTGGACTTTGCGTTCAGCATGAAATCGTACTCAAAACAGTTTCGTAATCTTGCGGCCAAAGGTTATCACTATAATATTACTCAAACACATTCACCATACAATAAGTAGCTCTTGTAGTATTATTAATAACACTAGCTATATTCAGTATAGTGTACTTTATACATACGTGGAAAATATTTTCTAACACAGACGTTGCCCTTCCCTACGGCCAGCTGGTATCCATGGTTACATACACATTTGGCCACCCCCGCCTTCCCAGACACACACTTGCCATTTATACAACCCGTCGCATGGCAACCAGCAGTTCTAGCTGAAATTGTAAACTCATGTATACATAGAAGAACTTATATTTTGAGTAAACCTAGTCACTTAGTGGATCCATGTAGTATTCAATGATATATTATAAATGTGCATTGGCTCATCATGGCAGCGGTGCATATATGAATCAGTCGTTAGCGTTACAGTATGTATTCCTTTCATTGTATGTACATGCATTTGAACCTGTGAATATTTATAAGTTGATGATACTAATAATAACGCTCTCGTTCATCGATGACGACATGCATAACAGATTAACAGAACCAGCTGCATGGTAATAGAACAAAATATACGTCGCAGTTAAATTTCAAGACAAATATAGACGTCGACCTATTTACTATGAATACAATTACCTTGAGCTTTAGGTTCACAGACATATTTATCTTTGACTGATAGTTTGTAGCCCATCATGCACACGCACTTGTTAAGCCCACGGATGTTGGTACACACGCCATTTTGACAGCGTCGTGTTGTGCAGTCCGCTGTTCTCGGCGCTGAAACATTTGCATAAACGGCTCTTCTGAGTATTGTTTCTGGAAGCTCTCGTATCAACTATGAGATCGTAGCGCTCTCGTAGGTTCCCGATCACCGTGTACAAGAGATCGCTACGAGAGTGCTTATGGTCACGTAGTAGATATGAGAGATTCGAGAAACGATACCCTACACAATATTCCACAGTAACCTTAAGAATATCTCGGAGTGTGGTAAGGTACGTATTTTAGGTGGCTGGTTTCTGTAAGGAACTTGGAGTGTGGTAAGGTACGTATTTTAGGTGGCTGGTTTCTGTAAGGAACTTGGAGTGTGGTAAGGTACGTACTTGATTGGTTGATTACTGTTAGGTAGGAAGTTGGAGTGTGGAAAGGTACGTACTTGATTTGGCTGGTTCACACACGGTCGAGTCGTAGAGGGACGGGCTGTATCCACGGTAACACTGACAGAACTGGCGCCCACCCAAGCCCGTCACACACCTCCCTCGGGTACATGGTTTGGTCGGACAGTTGACAGGGGCTGCAGGACGGAGAGGAAGGAACTTACTGACATAGAATCAACCACGTAGCCGTAGTTTGGTATTAAAGTTGAACGCATTTCCGTCGTAAATCGGAAGTATATCGGTCACGTGATTTGTGGTTTCAGTTGGCGGAGTTATATGGCAACTATGCTAACTATGGGGTCGTTCTGAACTATGTCGAAGTTAAATTCAAGAACGATTACTTAGAAGAAATACATATGGTAAAATAAACTATTCAGAGAATGCAGACGTAAGCTGGATATAATTATATGCTTGAATTTAACTTCATCTTCATCCGTTTATTTTGTTAATTATGTAATAGGATGTTGTATTTCTTGTACCACCGTTGGTGTTGGCTTTTTTAAAAATAATAAATGTATATGTCCGTCTATCTGCCTGCCTGCTAAGGTATAGAATGGAATTTGGAATGATATATGTGACTCACCTGGGACACAAATATTCTTGTTTTCTCTGGAATGAACAAAGTCCTTCCTGCATTGACACACAGACGCTCCATCTGGCTTGTATACACACACGCCATTGACACACGCATTGAGCTTGCATCCCGTCAAATATGTACCTGCAGTTATAACAATGTGTACATAATAAAGAAATGAAACAGCATCTATAAACTCAATATTATTATTACTACTACTACTACATATTTCCACATCGTAATCGCTTTAAAAACGTCAATGTGTGCAATCGTGTGCACTAAGAACGCGAGAGAAAGAGAGAGAGAGAGAGAGAGAGAGAGAGAGAGAGAGAGAGAGAGAGAGAGAGAGAGAGAGAGAGAGAG
>JAUTBQ010165788.1:0-12220 GCA_032361185.1 Lepetodrilus ovalis | reverse complement strand
GCTTGGTTAATGTAGTACATATTCTGTGATTATCTAATTGAATATGCCTTTGTCTTGGTATTTAGGTTTCAGTATAGGTGTAAAGTTGGTAGATTAATTAGATCTGCACTGTAAAGACAGTGGGCCTCACTAACGTATCCTCCCATATTTATCTGCTGTAAATGTGAAATAAATATACCCTCCAATGTTTATCACTGAGTCATCTCTCTCTCTCTCTCTCTCCCCCCAGACATTCCCACGAAGATACTGCAGGGTCACGACGGCCGCGTCACGTGTCTGCTGTATCCGTTCAACGAGAGCGCGCGGTATGAGTCGCAGCACCTGTTGTCGGGCGGAGCGGACTTCTCCGTGATCCTGTGGGACATGAACTCCGGCTACAAGATCCACACGTTCACCGTGCACGGCGGGGAGCTCACACAGATGCTGGTCCCACCCAGTAACTGCAACGTGAGTCACAAAACAGTCTTGTGCATGATTTGATATCCTCCTTTTATTGTCGACGATTTACGAAAGCTAACTGGTTAAGAGATATTAAATGAATCAATTCCTTGTTGAAAATCCCAAATAGATGATCCAATGCATGTATGTCATAATAATATATGCTATAAAGATGCAAACTGTGTCAATATGAAACATGGTTATAGTAACTGGACATGAACTCGAGCTACAGACCTACAGCTATGTAGTGGAGCAAAGCAGGAATAGCTGATCATAGACAATATTAAAAGTAATATTCCATTTCCAGACCCGGATATTGTCCTCAGTGTGTTCAGTGGCCAGTGATCACTCGGTCGCTCTCCTGAGTCTGAAGGAGAGGAAGTGCATCATGCTCGCAGGGCGCCATCTATTTCCTGTGCAGACGATCAGGTGGCGACCCCTGGATGACTTCATGGTAGTGAGCTGCACGGACGGGACGGTGTATGTCTGGCAGATGGAAACAGGTGTGTGCAGACCTTGACCAGTCTTCCTTAGGTCACCTTGACCAGTCTGCATCTCTTCCTTAGGTCACCTTGACCAGTCTGCATCTCTTCCTTAGGTCACCTTGACCAGTCTGCGTCTCTTCCTTAGGTCACCTTGACCAGTCTGTGTCTCTTCCTTAGGTCACCTTGACCAGTCTGTTCCTTAGGTCACCTTGACCAGTCTGTGTCTCTTCCTTAGGTCACCTTGACCAGTCTGTGTCTCTTCCTTAGGTCACCTTGACCAGTCTGTTTGTTCCTTAGGTCACCTTGACCAGTTTGCGTTTCTTCCTTAGGTCACCTTGACCGAGTTGTCCATGGCATCACTGCGGAGGAGATCCTCAACAACTGCGACGAGAACGCCACGCCCATGGAGAGCCTCACCAACCCCAGCCTCACTCTGGCGCAGGCCCTCAAGCGCCGTAACCTGGCAACCTTCAAGAACCTGGCACAGCAGAAGCTCCAGTCACAACAGCAGCAGCAACAGCAACAGCAGGCGCAGCACCAGCAGATGCTGCAGAGACACCCACCACCAGAGCTGCTCAAACCTACCGGGTACCCACTGCTGATACAGGGCGTCAGGACCAACACTCACGATCCCGACTCTCACGTGCTCTTCTTTGATACGGAAGCCCTGATTGGTTAGTTAATTGACATCAGCCTTAGTGTTGAGAGAATGCAGAGAAAAACAGAAATTTGTATAAAATCTATAAATCTTTAACTGATCATAGATGGCTATGATGAAAGATCTGGTTTGAACATAGTTTTTTCCAAGAATGAATTAGGATTGGTAAAAGAGCTGTTAGGATTGTTTTAATACTGTTCCTCGGTATGATCTAAAGAAATGCTTACTCTGCTATTATCCAATCACGTTGGTGTTCATGCTAACCCAGCTGCCACATCGCAATATCCGATGTCGAATCGATGTTGAAGCAACATCAACAACGTCGTTATATGAAATCAACGTCAATTCGACATCGTATGTCGCAATGTGCCGACTGGGAAGCCACCAGTCCTATCTGTATTTTTATGATGTAGTAAACTGGTTTATATGTGTTTAATGTTGGAGAGATTGGATAAAGAATTATTTACGTTTGTGTTTGTCTCCAGTACAACTGTTGACGGAGGAGTACGCTACCATGTCGCCAGGTGAGCTGGAGGCGCGCGGTTTAATCGGGATGACCGACGACCAGCTGAGGTCTGGGAACCTGGAGATGTCCGACACTCAGCAGAAGCTCATGGGTCAGTTCTCTACTGTGACGTCCAGCCAGTAGTTGCAGCAATATCTCCTTTTACATGTCATTCACTTGTTCGTAAGAACAGATGTAATTTAGGGGTTAATATACTTGTCGGAATTTTATTTGTGAATATATGTTTCATCAGGTTCATTCAGGTTAATTCGTTTGATTTATGTAATATTTTGTTCCATACAGGGACCCCTGACCCATTAAGCATGTTACAAAAATATCTCCAAATATACATAGCTAGTGTCGTCGCAAATGGTTGGAAGATTCCCGCAGTGACGTTAAAATCCATAATCAAATCGCTGGTGCCAACCTGGTGGGGTACACATAATATCACAGAATATCTCGGACAATGTATATATGTAGCAAAGAGGAACATGAACATGATAACAGCGTTCTGACACTTGAACATGATAACAGCATTCTGACACTTTACATATCGTACCTCATTGTCACACTGCATTGATCTGTACACAATGTTATGCATACGAAAGCAGCCTTTAACTTAACTTAGGGTATTTATTCGGTATCTGCGATTTGTTCCAGGTTTCATCGCCAAAGCCAAGGAGAAGGCGGAGAATGTGGGTCAGAAGATACAAGCCAAGGCAGAAACCACTGGAATGTTGCCACCTCAAACCGGCCGCTCGTCCCCCACCAGGCTGCACGGCAACCCTCCACACGGCGGCTCTTCTCGACCCGACGGCATCACCATCACCGACAACCTGACCCTGGAGATCGCCCAGTTCTTCATGTCCTGCCTGCACGCCTGGGGCCTGGATCCCGATCTCGACCGACTGTGCATCAACAAGCTAGGGCTCCTCAAGCCGCAGTGTCCCATATCGTTCGGGCTGCTGTCGCGTCAAGGTCACATGTCGCTGATGCTTCCCGGCTGGCACAAGAGGGTCTGCCAGGAGGAGCTGTCGTTGCTGGGAGGAGACGGGGCCTCGAGGACGACCCTCGCAGACCAGGCGAGATCGGCGGCCATGAGGGGAATGGACAAGAGCACCGCCGACGACTCCAGTAAGAAGACGTTGTTGCAGCAGAGGTCGGGAAGCGTACCCTTCGACGTGGAGCATCTGCTGTTTGGTGAGGCTGACCCGGAACACGACCCCACCTCCCAGACCACCGTGGAGCAGACGGTCACAGGACGAACGCCCCCAGAGTCCGCGATGCAAGCAGAGACAAAAATATTCTCGGCGAAGGCTCGATGGAAGATCTCGAGCAGCGTGACGACCCAGCATCTGCTGAGCGTCATCTCCGTCGCCAACACCCTGATGGGCATGAGTCATGCCAGCTTCATCTTCGGAAGACGAGCAAAATTGAGGAGGTAAGACTGGAGAGGAGAGATCGTCAAGGCTGTTCCATGCATTATTATCGTGCCGGAATTAAAATTGTCGCAATACTTTTCTATTGGCTACATTATATTACAAACCTGAAATACTCATGTATGCTAGTCACGTATTCTGGTTCACTGTACTGTCAAATGTCCTACCCCTTGTCTGTACTGTTACTGTACCGGTCAGTAACATCTGGTCCTGTTACTACAGCAGCCACCACGGCCTGATGGTCACTGAGACGGACAGCGATGCGGGCAGTGAGGACGAAGACAGCGGCGGCGTTCTGCAGGCTCAGATCAAGCAGGGCTGGAGTCTACTGGCGGCGCTACACTGCGTCCTTCTGCCGGAGCTCGTCGGTGCCAAACACTACCAGTCGCCACAGCTAGAAATGCTGGCGCGCAGATGGCAGGACCGATGTCTCGAGGTATTGCTACTAATCTCGGCCACTAGTGTGGACAATAGATCACCAATAGAGTTTTTCTGTATTTTCTGAAGCCTGGGTGTATTTTTAGATTTACCCAGCAGTGATTAGGCCTGTTTGGATTCCTGACTATAGTAGACTAGTGGTGAACCTAGCATATTTCCAGTATGAACTTCGTCCCAAATGCCTCTAGTCCAAGTATTGAGGCATTATGATAGAAGCACTGTACATGAAGGAACATCTGTACTTCTCTTGGTGGCCACAAAATATCCTATAGGTTACTGCATTGTTGTAAGTTATCCTAAAGAAAATTGAATTATTATTGAACCACAAATCTCTGAGTTAAATTTTGTTTGCTTTAAAAATACTAATGTCCTTCTTCAGATCCGTGAGGCAGCCCAGGCGTTGCTGTTGGCTGAGTTACGTAGAATCGGCCCCGAGGGTCGGAAGGCGATCGTGGACGAGTGGGCCCCGTACCTGCCCACGTACGTGGACCCACAACACAGTCTGCTGAGCGACACACAGCGGGGATACGAGGAGGAAGAGGACGAGGATGATGATGAGCAGATGTTGGCAGGTGAACACCTTGTTGTAGTCTGAGCAGATGGGGAAACGGGTTGAGGAGGGGCAGGGTTATTCAGAGGTAGGAATTGAAGCCATTGCAAATTCCCAGGTCTGCCTTTCATGAAGTGGTCATACTTCATTCTGGGAATACATCCGGGTGTATTCCTTGCTTTTTGGCAGGAAATTACGTAAATCTCAGTTTACCAGTACAACCCTTTTGTGATGGCGGCGAACAGTTCCACAGGTGGGGAGCATTACCTCCCTTAGTTGGATATTTATTACTGTTATATATACTTGTTGCAAGTTCTCGTTAGAAGCCAATAACCATTTCCCCTTCCTGTCCACCAGGTGACTCTCCAGCTCACAAGGTGTCCGTGTCGTTCGAAAGTCGGCGGAAACAGGCGACCGCCATCGTGATGCTGGGTGTGATCGGCGCGGAGTTCGGACACGAGATCGAGCCGAACCGGCGGAAGGTGGAGGAGGTGAAGAAGACGACCAAGTCGAGGAGCGGCCAGGAGGGATTCACTCTCAGCAACTACAACCTGTCTAGACACACCAGTGAGTCTCCATTACACTCCACAACATGTACAGCCTCCAGGTTTATCTTAGCATTAGCTGTAGTCATGGTGTACACGAGAGTCCTGATTGTATGAAGTCATCCAGAGCACTGCTTATAATAACGCCAGCAGATGGTTAAATACGACCAAGGCAAGATCGCCCAGTAAAGAACCCAAGGGTTCAGGGTTCCATTCCTATTGCCACGTTGCTCTCGTACCCACCATGTATTAGAGATCGCTATGAGAGTGCTATGGTCTCGTAGTAGAGAGCTTTGAGAAACGATGACCAATATTCTTTTTTTAACAAAATGAACTCACAATGGACAGCTATCCTTCGTTGATCTGTGCCAGGAAAGATTCATAGGGTGTACTGTGTACATTGATAAAGTTGAGCTTTCTTGCATCGTGAAAATATTGATACCATATCACTGACACACTGTCGGAAAACTATGTCTCAAATTCAATCTTGCTTCCAAAATATATTCTTGAAGATGCAAGTCGTGTACATGACGCGTTCTGATGTTTCTTTGTTTGTTTCCAGGCAAAGCTCTGACTTTCCTACTGCTGACTCCGCCCAGTCCCCGCCTCCCAGCACACACACCAATCAGACGAGCCGCTATCGACCTGCTGGGGCGTGGCTTCACTGTATGGGAGCCATATTTGGACGTGTCGTCCGTACTCCTGGGTCTGCTGGAGCTCTGTGTGGATGCCGACAAGCTCCTCCCCAGGTACGACATTTGTCATCTCTAATCGAGAAAATGATATAACTTTTGACAAATCTAGTACAATTTGTTATGATAATATAACCATTATTATTATAATACAGTGCCCCCTCGATATAACACAGTCCGATGCACAGCGGATTCAGAAATAACGGGGGTCAGACGTGGATCCCATTTGTATTTTCGTTATTTCCCTGTAATATCGTACAAGGTGGGTACTATAACATGGGGGGTATGTCATGGACCGCAACTTCAGCGTTATATTGAGGAGTCACTGTATAACCATATGTTGACGTTTGTGTGTCAGCATGACCTACGGCCTTCCTCTGACCCCGGCGGGAGATGCTGCCCGGTCCGCCCGCCATGCCCTGTCACTGATAGCAACCGCCCGCCCGCCCGCGCTCATCATCACCATGGCCAAGGAGGTGGCCAGATACAACACGCTGGTGCAGAACACGCAATCCCAGCATGCTCAGCTAGCCAACTCGGTCCTGGTGCGAGCACGTCACGAGATCCTCCACATCATTGAGCTGCTGGTGGAGAAGATGCCCAACGACGTCGCTGATCTCATATGTGAAGTACGCGTCTCTCATCTCTACATTATTTAGTTTCGTCTTTATCCAGTAATAATACATATGTAATTTTAGAGTTGTCAGATTTTATTTGAGAATGTTTAGGGGTTTATTTTTTTTTAAATAAACAAAATAAAAAAAGGTAATTATGTTTGGACTGGAGTGGCTGTTGTTATAAGTGGGCATTATTATTTCTGTCTGTCTGTCTGCAGGTGATGGATGTAAGCATGCACTGTCTGGAGGTGTCACAGCTGAAGGCGAGAGGTCTACAGGACATGTTCCCTGCCATCTGCAGGTAGGACAACAGGACATCTGTCCTGACTACATGCTAGGGACAATCGTCCTGACTATTGGATTGTCTCCCTTTAGATTTCCAATTAACAATAATTAATATTTCTTAATGAAGTTGTCCTCTGTTGATAATATGGTTCCAAAAACAATGGAAATCCACGTTGTAGAATAAACAAACAAACAAAATAAAAACTTATTGACGTGTTGTTGCGGTCACTACAGGTTCAGCGTGGTCTCGTACTGCGGACAGACGAAGAGGATCTGGGTCGGCGCCAAGAACGGTGGTCTGGCTCTGTACGAGATGAAGCAACACGGAAAATACCAGGTCAGTACTTTGTAACACTGGAAAATACATACATTGGACACTTATGAGTTAAATTATGTCTTAATGTTAAGCTCACATCCCGAGATGCATTTCGATAAAAATGAAATAATTTCAGATGATACAAGCTCACCAGGGGCCAGTCATTGCGGTGTGTGTCAACCCAGATGGAAAATTCCTTGCAACATTCTCACACGTCGACAGCAAACTCAAGTTCTGGCAGGTATGGATAATGTGAAAATGTTGATGTACAGTGATCTGGACATTGGTTACTCATGTGGACAGAGATTACTTGAGTCGACAAATTATCATTGAAAACACTGCATGATATTATTATCAGTGGCTCCCTTCATTTTACTTATCTTTCCCACTTGAGACTGAGTTGCTCACTGAGTTGCTCACTGAGTTGCTCACTGAGTTGCTCACTGAGTTGTTCACTATGTTATTGCAGACGGCGTCGTCCACCCTGTTTGGGATCGGCTCTCAGCAGACCAAGTGTATCAGACAGTACACCACCGTGCCACTCCAGGTGGCGCCACTCACCAACCTCCTCAAGCTGGTGCGGCTCGTGTGGATCGACAACAGAACCGTGGTGCTACTCACGGTGGACGGAACAGAAACCAAGTACTCCGTTTGAACAGATACCAAGTACTCCGTGTGAACGCGAGGAGAGCGGGCGTAGGGTTGGCGAGGCTGGGGTATGGAGGGGTCACAGGAGGTCTTGTAGTAGAGGTCACAGTAGAGGTCACAGTATGTCATCGTTCACTAGATGTAGATCATTGGAGAAGGCAGCAGAGCCAAAGAAAACAAAACCATGCTTTATTATGTACATGACAGTATCAGTCACTCTAGGAACTTCTTAACTACTTTCTCAAGGCTCCTGAACTACTTTCTCTGAGGTTTGCGTCTGTAGGAGTAGAATTCACCAATAGGTTGAATAATGAAGTTTTTAGTTCCTTAATTCTTTCGATATGTGCAATATTTGCTCAGCTGTCTTCTGCATACTGGCTATTGTGACAGTTTTTGAAACAATCTAGATAAGGAATTTGACCAATAGTTTTAGTGGTTACCCTTTACACAGATAGCGAAGACTTGGACCATCACCAAACTTTATGTGAGTCATGTTTAATGCTATAATGCCATGTAGGACCTACACAAATATGTTATATCCGGTTACAATAATTTTATTAGTACTAGAAGAAAGAGCTCATTAAAGGAATATGTTATTGTTAGATAAGTGGTTAGTTGCTCCTTTTACGTTGTTTTCAAAACACGGGATAAATCTTTTTGTTGTTGTTTATTTGGGCAGTGTTTGTTCATGGTTCAGTTGTGTTTAATTATTTTATCACTGCTGACCTCACAAATCTCATCAGAATATGACTCGCTGGAATTCTATTATGGGCTCATTTGGATGTGAAATCTGAAAGTAAATACATTATAGAATGCCCTGTTTAAGGTTAACACTCTCCCTGCTGCAGGCAACCGGAGATGCCCTTAAGAGCAGTGTCTGTTCGTAATCCAGCAGGGAGAGGGTTAATGAACTATTAATCTCGCTAATTTGTACATGTTATCATGTAATATGATAACCCTACAGCAGTTAATGTATGAATGATAACATTTTTCATACTTATTATGTGATGGAATTATCTGACAAGAAAAATATATATTTGTACATTCTGTAAATACGGGTTGACAAGCAAACACCTTTGTGGACGTTATCCTTTCTGAGAGTACTGACCTGCAAACAAACTTTACAAAAGCCATCGGTCGCTGCATGTTTTCATGTATTTGAAAACTAATGGAACTAATATTCATAATCATTCGGTTACAACGTCATATTGTGTACAGCGACACAAGGGTGTTTGTATTAGTTAGTTAGTTAGTTTGGCGTGTAGATGAGTATCTATAAAAACACACCAGGAGACTTGGGAGAGGATTATATCAGGGGATGTCTGCACAGTACATCACAGACCGTCGAGGAAATGTCACATTAACCCTCTCCCTGCTGGAGGCCACCAGAGATGCCATAGAGAGCAGTGCCTGTGTCTCGTCCAGCAGATAGAGGGTTAAAGAGCCGGCAGGGACAGAAATATGGTAGTGTATTCAAGTGGTAGCAATGTTATTCTCATTAAGGCTTTATTTCTCAGAGGTAATCTCAGATGATGACATTGATATTTTAGATTTACCATATTAAATCTGACATCAAGATCGTCGCAAATGGGTGAAAGATTCCCGCAGCAACGTTAAACTCCATATTCACTCACTGACATCAAGAACAGCAAAATATTCCTACAATTATATCCTTCATAGAATGTGAAAAATTCTATATCGTCTAAAGTGACTATAACTGTAAATTCTGTATCATTCAAAAGAGATAAAAACATTAAATCTGCAATTGTGTGATGTATGCGTATGATGTTACAGGTTCCACGTTTTATAATGCCTGATCTTTTTAAGTCACTAACTGTAAAAATCTTCACATTTGATGTAAAATAGTCATATGAATGCTTACCATTTCTGTTCAGTAAATTTCTGATGTTTAATTTTGGTATGATTAGTGTGACATCTAGACGTAGTGTTGGTGATTGACGTTGGGCTGTACTGTGCAGGATCTCCTCTTTGACCGGAGAAGGGTATAACATCACGCTCACCATCACTGTCTGGGTTATCTCCCCCTAGTACCTGCCATGGCATCATGCATGTTACTGTAGTAAATTAGGGCTGCTTGATTTGGCAGAAAGCGGTGCATCACGTTACAGCGAAATGACAACGAAAACAAACCTGGCACAACTTAGATGCACCGATATCTAGCCAAGATGCACCAGTCACCAGATACTGGGGCAAGCAGCGCACTTAGGCTTGAAATTTGCAGAGTAGATTGTCCAAAAACATTACCTATCCACCAGAAGTAGCTTAAGCGGAGTACTCAGTTTGCCGGTTTGCCAAAAGAAGCACCACCATTTATGTTGGGTTCTCTTCTCATCAACCGTAGCAAATGGGAGGAAGATTCCTGCAGTGACATTAAACTGCGTAATCACAATCGTAAACCAATTGCTGAATCTGATGGCCTAGGAAGCTATAAAAATACAGAAACAAATTTAATTTGATCTAGACATTTTGATAATTTTTAATTAAGAATAATTCAAATATGTATTATTTTTCTCTCATGTACACAAACAGTGCATAACGATGACACGAAGGTACTTAAGGGGAGGTAACTGAGATAGTGATGTTATGGAGCAGTTACTTACTACTGAAATGACATGCTTACGGTGAAGCCACAAGTTCTCTCATTGCTGGTACTACTGTAATATAATAATTGTAACAAGTCACGTTGTCGTATCTGTCGTGTGTGTGTGTGTGTGTGCCTGCATGTGTGTGTGTGTGTGTGTGTATGTGCGTGTCTGTGTGTGAGTGTGTGTCTGTCTGTGTGTGTGTGTGTGCCTTTGTGTGCGTGCATGTATGTGTGTGCGCGTGTGTGTGTACTAATGTGTATTATAGCGAGAGTGAAGAATATAGAGTGAGAATCTACTAACATGTATATAGTGAAGTTGTCCATAATTATACGGATGGGTATTATGTACATAGATTTCATTTCATAGCTACTGGTGTGTATTTGATACTTTATCAGACTATTGGTTGTGTTGTCCCTAGAGTATAATGTAAAACATGCATTTACAGAATTTGTGTATGGATCTATATACACTTGTACATTATTGTTTTGGCTGTGACTTTTTAACACTGTAAACCAGTGATACATGTAAATGTTTTAAGCTACCATATGTTTTACTGTACATAATGAGATCCAGTGTCTGAGAGTGTATAGAAACAGTCTGAGGATCAGCAGATGTGTCGCATCGGCATTAACAGATGGTCAAGTCTATATTGTGATCATCATATTGCTGTATGTGTAGCTAACACTGGAGTTGGTAGGACTGTATGTGTAGCTAACACTGAAGTTGGTAGGACTGTATGTGTAGCTAACACTGGAGTTGGTAGGACTGTATGTGTAGCTAACACTGGAGTTGGTAGCACTGTATGTGTAGCTAACACTGAAGTTGGTAGCACTGTATGTGTAGCTAACACTGGAGTTGGTAGGACTGTATGTGTAGCTAACACTGGAGTTGGTAGCGCTGTATGTGTAGCTAACACTGGAGTTGGTAGCACTGTATGTGTAGCTAACACGAGTTGGTAGGACTGTATGTGTAGCTAACACTGGAGTTGGTAGCACTGTATGTGTAGCTAACACTGGAGTTTACTACTGGAGTTGGTAGGACTATATATGTAGCTAACTGGAGTTGGTAGGACTGTGTGTCTCAGTGATGAACAAGGGTATCCTTTCACGAAGCTCTCTTATCCACTAAGAGACCATAGCGTTCTAGTTGCCAATAGCTAATGCACTGCAAAGAGTGCGCTAATGTCTCTTTGTGGATAAGAGAATTTCGAGAAAAGCTACCCAGGCCCCCATTTCCACAGAATAATCATAGCGCTACCGCAATCGCATCTCCTTGGCAACTGTATGTTGGAGTTGTGACTCTTGTAGCGATACAATCGTTCTGTCAATACAATCGTCCTGTACAATTACACTCTGGCTAAGGATGGCGTTGTTGTTACAGTAGACCGTTTTTCACAGAAAGGGGATGGATTTCTACAATCAAAATGTATGTGTTGCGAGTATACATCCAATATTTATGTAAGTAGTTCATTGCAAGTTGTACATTGTGCTTGGATTATTATGCACCCTTGGTGTTTAGTAAAAGGGTCACTTTCAAAATGACAAACATGTTTAGAAATGTGTATGTAGGTATAGAGTGTAATTTAAGAACTTAGTTCTACAATTCCTAACATTTAGACCACAAAACCAACATCTCCATACATAAGTATGTAAGTGAATGGGAATGCACCATCATCTTCTGTTGTCATCAAAATTAACAATAAACAAACCACTTTTTCCATGTTGATTGTATACTATTTGTTGATTGAATTACGATAAATATCATTGATGAGTGTTCCTACTGCCAGAGCTGTTTTTTTGAGGACGTATTTCTTTGTCGTTGCTGTTCATATTGCAGCTTAAAGACTTGTTCTACCTTGTATGCTTGTATCAGGATATCTACTACTGGGAACATTGGTTATAAGCTTCATGGTGATGCCCATGCTCTCCTGACAGCGAGAACACAACAGTCTGTGTTACACGCTGTCACACTACGAGCGGTTTCGCATGTTCAGCATAA
>JAUTBQ010165777.1:0-12222 GCA_032361185.1 Lepetodrilus ovalis | reverse complement strand
CACACACACACACACACACACACACACACACACACACACACACACACACACACACACACACACACACACACACCCATATACACACAAAGTTCAAGTAAAAGTTCATAATATATACACTTAGAAGAGGTTAAATTTGCAAGAAAAGTGTTTCCAATTATGAATTGGTATCGAAGTTTTAAATATAGACTACAAAATCTTCAAAATATGTTTAATCCCTTAATGTTGACACTATTCGAATAATTATGTAGTTCTGTTCTATGGGATAAGTGTACTAGAGAACAAGAAAACATGTCTGAAACCCAGCAACATGTGGTACAAGCAAGTCATTGTAAATTATACACTGCAACAGCAAATCTCTCTCAGATAATTCGTTCTCGCATTAATTGGCGGCAGTGATTTGAATGCTCATCTGCATCATCGATACCCAATAGATAACCCTAAATGTTCGTATAGAAGTCTTAGCGAGGCAGCGTATCATTACTTTTTCATATGCACACCCATCCTTGCACCCAAGAGGTAGTACCTGTTACCGTGACGTTAGCACTGCACGGTACCCCTAGCTCACATCTAGGGGAAAACCTGCTCAAAAGGCTAACCATATGAAATGTTTTTCCCGATGAAAACGCCGTAAAAATATATCCAATGAAACCGATGTTATCATTTTTCTATTTATAGCTCCTGTAGACGGTTTGCGCGAGTTTTCCCCTAGATGTGTGCCAGGGGTAGCGTGCAATGCTTAACGTAACAGGTACCTCTGGGGTGAGAGAATGATGCACACTATGCGGGTGCCTTCGTGGGTCTCGTAAGCTGCAGTGTTTTTACCCGATCCCATGACATAATTATTTGGTCAATAAACAAGTTAAAACTAAGCCACGATAATCATGTATATAGGTTCTTTCAGATTCATCAATTGCCTTACAGATCGCCGTAACGTAACCCAATTAAACCTTTATCATCAGGTTCACATAAAAGGCATACTTATGACATTTCGGAAAGTTTACGAATGATGCAGGCTTTATAATTTTGGTCGCTCTGTCATGAATTTGTATTTGTCGGGTTTCATGAAGAATGAAGTCATATTCATGTTTTATAGTTTCAGACGTGTGTTTTCATTGGTAGGCCTGATACCATTCTTCTGTCATGGTCCAAGGGATAGACTACATTGAGTTATTTTTGCCGTAGCTTGACTTCTACGTGACATTTAACACTACACAGGTGCTCGGATACGTCCTTCTTAGACCTAGTCCATCAACTTGTAGCTGGTTTGGTACCGAGGCTGTATTGAAACGAGATGAGGATAAATCGAAAGTGGGCAAATGTCTATACAACCATGGCTTTGCAAACAAATTAAAGCTAAAGAATTACTATAATATATATTATTTTTCAAATCGTTGTTCAATTGTAATTTCCATTGGTGGGCTTTCTACTATAATCGATAAGCCTTAACTGTTGTGGGTACTCTGTATTTTAAATACATAATGTCAAACAAATTAAAGCTAATTTTAAACATTACTATCATAATTATTCAAATCGTTGTTTAATAGTACATCTTCCATTGGTGCGAATACCAAATCATTATGCAATGATAAGCTTTAAAGGCATAATATCACAGATATTTATGTTTGTTTTAGACTATTTCTTAGCTATAACTGCAAAGTACAATCACTTGACATGCATACACTCATGTTTGTACTTCCAAAAAGCTTGCCACTGCTGTGTGGTTCACAAATCTCCACTCAAACCCTCCGATAGACAACCCGCTTCTTTATGCATCAGTCAAAGGGCAGATAACTCTCATTCCTGCTCGCATTCCTTTTTAGAATAGTGATGCATCACGGACAAGATAAATAGCGGATTAGTTTTAATGCTATCGAGTGCTGGGGGATAAGTACATGAGTAAATAACAACTTTTGGATCGATAAATCAAGCGTTATTAATCTCAGATAGAAATTCGTTTGTCCATTATGCATGTCAATCAACTGTGCTATTATTCCTTTAACTGTAGTAGCTGTTGTTGGTACTACTGTCGTTATGAATACTAATAACAAATGAATAACGTATCATTGAATATCATATCATAAACATTACAACATAGAAATTACCAAAATGATGCATGTATATCAACAACAGGTTATTATAGTGTGATGGTAAACCTTTTCCAGTAATTGTTACATCCGACAAAAGTAGATGATTTTTTATCTTTTTTTTTCTAACCATATTTCTTTTTCTTGCTGTCATTTGTTCAGCTGTAGCTGTAGCTGAATAGATGTCGGCCATGTATCTTCATATACCGGGTATATCCGACCCATGGAGCGAGAACGCGGATACCCGACCCCTGCAAACAACTCGGGTGTCGGGGCACTGTGAGAGCGTGGGAAATACTGGGCGCTGTAGAGCAAGGTGATATATTAGTCCCGGTACTATTGGATTCGCGAGTTCAGGGTAGATCATATAGACTTAAAACAGTGGTGGTCTTCTGAATAATAATAAAAAAAAGCACATCAGACATTCGAAATGTTGAGATTGCGAGCTGCAAACAGCACCTGTTGAGAATCGCAATACTCTATGCTGTAATGGATGGTTGGATATTGACAATGAATAGAGAAGCTTATGAATATTTTCTGCAAGTGATGAGGCACAGGTATGTGTATTGTAAGTATTATATTATGTCATATAGATAATGATGAGAGCGTGCGTTGAACACAGTCCATGGGGAACAATACGATACACCGGGTCTTTATATTTCCTATTGTAATTGTGATTGTAGATATTACTTACACTACACTAAAAGAATAATATCACAGATGGTTGATCTACATAATGGACACACGAATTTATATCTGAGGCTACTTAAGTTTGATTTATGCACCCCAAAAGTTGTTATTTACTGCTGTACTTATATCCTAACACTCGATAGTTATCAACAACAAAAAATATAAGATTTTATATGAATAAAAGGAACATAGCTCTAATTATCTTGTCTTTGGAACATCTAACTGCTAAATGTTATCTAGCCCAAATTCCTCCTGTCGATCCGCTTTATGGGGAATTCGACATTCCCCAAAATGCGGATCGACAGGAGGAATTTTGGCTAGATAAAATTGATCACAAGTATCATAAATGAATGCAGTTTGCATTTATTATTCAAAAATAGTGCTACGCGCGCTCATTGAAATAAATATATGATTGTATGCCTTTAAATTAGTTTTTTTTCTTGTCATCATTTCGTTGGTTGTAGATCCAATAGACATGATAGAGTACTGCGTGTTGTGCATCCGATAGTACGATTATCCACCCGATAATGCTGTATATCAAGCCGTTAGCCGTTCTTTTCCATCCTATTCGCATGATATTCCCGCCGATTTTACATATATCCACCCGATAGATAGGAAGGCCTGGTATTAATCCAGAAGGAATAATATCTACGATAATAATGAATTTAGAACACGGATTATTAAAGTGTATTTTTATACTTACATCATATTAATAACGACGCTGGTATGTTCTTTTGAAACGTCACATGAACTATGCTCCAAAATATGTGATAAACATGTGTAATGATAATAAGTATGCCTTATGTTGATCATGTATTGATGTTCCTTGTAGCGTTGCATATACCAAAAAAACTAACAGACAAGTATATACATGTATACTGTAGGCCGCTCGTACGTATGCTTGCATGGGCTGTGATGGTAATTAATTCTAAAGAGGTAAAATATACTCATTCATTCCAGTTAAAGCAGATGGCAAACGCAGTGGATCGAACTTCTAAAAAAAAACATGTCATATATCATCTGATATAAACGTCTATTAAAACGCATCCACGCAGGTAATTCTTAAACGACCCTCAGTTGATACTTTTACATTTCAGTTCAAACGTTACTTTGACTGCACAAGGTAGGCGTACGTTACAGTATCTTGCTGCGGATATCGGCATTCATACTCGATTCTTATATGACACCGCCGTGAACAAATGGACAATTAAATTCATTTATGTCCTTACCAAGCATGACTTTGACATCCCTCACACACAGGTGGCATCGTAAAAGCAAGAGAAAAAACCCCACCATTTTACAAGTCAATCTCGGCAACTCGCCTCTTAAACATCTTATAACAACTGACGTCTTTATACCCCTGTGTGCCTCTGAAACATCATGCCGCAATTCTAATAGGTATCCCCATCCATTCCCACGAGAGAATCGCCCGCACCTGTTTATCTACATCGTTTATCAAGTTATATACGTATTGTATTGCCTCACAGGACGAGTATCTACTTCAAGATGGGTTTACAGGTGGGTGGGGCGGTGGAAGGATCATCTGGGGGCAAAACACAAAAAAAAGTCAGGAATGTCCAAAAGAATATG
Source organism: Lepetodrilus ovalis (assembly GCA_032361185.1). Classification (NCBI taxonomy): domain Eukaryota; kingdom Metazoa; phylum Mollusca; class Gastropoda; order Lepetellida; family Lepetodrilidae; genus Lepetodrilus; species Lepetodrilus ovalis. The sequence goes on along the minus strand of JAUTBQ010165777.1, from coordinate 7,858 downwards.
CTCCATTAGCTTTACATTGCCCGTACGTCCTCTAAACAGACTTCGATAATTGCGGAAAGCATTTCGTTATGGGAGATTTCGCTTTTCTTTTTTTTTGCTTTGGTGAAAATACTGTGTTTGATTGCCGTACGATGACGCTATAGAAACTCTCCTTTTATCTATGCGGGAGCAAACATCTCGTGGTTCGTCGCTTCATTACTCTTCTGGGCCAAGGGCTGCTGGTATTCGAGGGGCCGTACCCAAAGAGAAGTCGACAAGAGGTATACAAACAGTTTTCGACACGCATAGTGTGGTGTTTAACAACATGTATGAACGTCATATACCCGTCGGGTCTCACAACCTGGCAATATCACTTATAATAGATGTTTAACTGCTTTAGCCTCTAACGTATACTGTATTATGCTCTTTTGCAGTCAGTTCAAAGTAAAATTTACAGGAAGGCAAAATACACGAATTTGGAATGGGCTGAATCAATAGGGGGAAAACACGCACACAGACGCTCGTGCGTTCACGCACAGAGAGAAAGAGAGAGAAGTAGAGAGAGAGAAAAGAGTATTGTGTTCTGTTTTTAGGTTGCATTATTATTTCAACTTTTCTAGTAAATTGTATTGATCGCACCTCATATAATTATATATGAAATTTACATCCTGTTTGGTAGTACTGAAACACCAACGTGCCCCATGCCATTTTTAAGAGAGGTCCATGCATGCTTCACGAAAACATGGCGATACATCATTTCCATTACACAATTGAAGCTTATATCGAGAATAATCCAGCCTTCCCTGCTGACTAAAAGCTAGTTTGCATATGGGGAGCTGCTCCTGTTCACCCAGCAGAGAATGGGTACCCGGAAGGATGAGATGGACATGTGAATGATAACCTTGATGCGCCTTGAACGGCAGCTTGGGTTGTATACTCCCCAGGGTGTGTTTGAGTGCACAGATCCGTTGACCGGGGTAACAATCGCATTTGAGCAGTTGTTCTGGACATTTGCGCTATATAAATGTATAATAATAATAAATAATAATAATAATATAAAAATTAGTTTGTGGATAATAGGGAAGGCTAGTATCTCGAGCTAATGCACATTTAAATGCATACTATCACAGATGGTGGATCTAAATAATGGAAAAACAAATTTATATCTGAGATTACTGACGTTTGATTTGTCAACGCAAAAGTTGTTATTAACTAATACGCATATTCCCCAACACTCGATAGTTATCCCAAATTTCATAATTTATATGAATTTAGGTTACGAAACATTAATTATCTTGTCTTTACGGCTCAACTGCAACCGATATTATTTTCGTCGTACCATTTTAGAGTTATGGAATGGATTTTTGCCTACCATAAATAGAGGTGGAAATATTTTTGAATGATTTATGTATGTCAAATGAATGTACTTTGCAGTTGTAGCTAAAAACTCGTCGGAAACTATAAATATAAATTGTATGTGATATTATGCTGTTAAGCTACATCCTTCAAGCTTCGGGGATTTTTTTAATTTTACCAACATGGTCGCCATAAGATCTTATGTAATTCATTACAATACTAATATCTTCAACCGTAACAGTTACCTTACCTGCATGTTACTACTGCTACTACTACTACTACTACTACTACTACTACTACTACTACTACTAATAATAATAATACTAATACTAATACTAATACTAATACTAGTTACTGCTAATACAACAATGTCTACTACCATGACTACTACTACTATTGCTATTGTTGTTGCTAATACTGCTACTACTTCAAATACTACTACTATTGTTACCACTACCTCTACAACTACTATTAAACATACTACTAGTATTATCAGTGTTCTGTTACATATATGTAAACTAGTCCAGTAAGCTCGGCACCAGTCTACAATGGAGGGCTAAGTTAGCTTCCATCAGACTGCTCTCTAGCTCGTTGGACTAATGTGTTTGATATCATGATGATGTTGATTTGAAGAGAGTATTTACGGTATGATCTAAAAACAATGTTTGCTTTGAATTTATATATATTCTATTATCCAAATGTGGTTTTAGTGTAAACAATATCATGGAGCCATGTTCCTAAAGCTCTTATATACTAGTACGTACCAACATCATTACAGCCATTGTGGAAAAAAATATGATGATCCTGAAATAGTAAAATTTTCTTCCACTAAGATTTAATGATGACATTGTCATTTGGTATATATAGTACCTTCGGGAGCATGATCCCTAGGTTAGTTAAAAGTGACTAGAAAGGAAAAAAGGGACAATAAGGAATAAATGGTAACTGACTAAGCCCAGCCCGCACATCAGGGCATACGATGTCAATACGATGTCGAAAATATGTTGGTTCGACATCGCTATGTAAAACCAACGTATTTTCGACATCGTATCGACATCGTCTGCCCTGATGTACCGGCTGGGAGGGAGATCCAGAGCACTACTGGGTAGAAGGGGATATTTAGGTATAGATGATGGCTACACAGGAACACAGACGGCTGGGTGTGGTGTTGGGATGTAGAGTGACTAGAGAGTATAACAAGTGGACCCTGCCCCACAGAGTGATTGCAGTGCTACAATACTGTATACAGTGCCCCCTCGATATAAGGCTGGTCGATACAGAGCGGATTCGGATATAAGGCTGGGTCAGATGTGGATCCAATTTTTAGTTTTTATTATTTACCTGTACTATTATATAAGGCTGGTACTATAAGGCTGGGGGTATGTCATGGAACCCAAATTCAGCGTTATATCGAGGGGACATTGTATCTCCATGGTAACATACAGGAGTACGACTCTCATAGTGCTGCCATCGTTCTGTGGTACAGGGGCCATGATGGTAGTAGATGGTAAAGAGCGTCTGTAAAGACCAAAGGACTAGAGAATGTATTGCGCTGTCTCGAGGGTATGCATAGTGGGGAGGCTGCAGGTAGGTGAAGAGCTACAGATACTAGAGGACAGGCTGATGAACTAACTCAACTCCTGAGTGTTTCAGGAGGTTCACGTGACATGCCAGCCTATAGTACAGTATCTGGTGTGTACACCTCAGTAACGTCTCTGTCTGTGTTCTACTCTCCAGGTGTCTTCCTCGGGCGTGATTCTAGAGAGAGAGTCCATGGCCAGTGATCTCAACAGTCTGGAGGACAGCAACAAAGACCGGAGTGTTATCATCGTGAAAGGTGCGTATTGTCAGCAATCTGGAACGCAGGACTGGTTGGTTTGTTGATTTGGGGTCTAAAGCCAGTTTCAAGAATTTGTCACTTGTATCATGATTTGCATGCATATGTACTGCTTGACTAGACATAATTGTCACCAGTTATTAAAGTGCCACAGATAGAACATTGATACCACACTCAGACAGTATACAGTCTCTGAACCATCCAGTCTTTGCTCCTTTAATGCTGGTCGCCAAGTAGGTTCATGAACAATAAGTACCGTGGTTTAACATCATTCGGGATCGAACCTGCGACCTTTCGCGCACTCCATGCCGATGCTCTAACCATTAGGCCACAGAACCCATGATGCCAGTGGCTGATGGGGATGGTGTAAATATGGAAACATGCCATTATTGGTACACCAAAGTCTACAAAAGATGTAGATGTATTTATTGACTTGTTCTCATACACAAATCTAGCCATATATCAATCTACATTTTGCTGCCAGAACTTACAGTGTCAAATGACCTTGCCTTTTCAGCTGATGAAGATCCAGACATTGTTCCTGGTCCAAACGAACTCATCGACAGGAACTGCAACTGTATGCGTGGCTGCTGCAAGTGCTACATCCCGTTCCTTCGTCTCCAGGGATACTGCTTCATCTTCGTGTGCGACCCTCTGTTTGACCTCTTCATCACACTCTGCATCATCCTGAACACCGTGTTCATGGCAATAGAACACCACAACCAGCCCAGTGAGATCACCATGCTGCTGAAGACCGCCAACTACGTAAGTCATGGGAGTCTGCTCAGGTCACATCTGTTCAGGTCTCATCTGTTCAGGTCACATCAGTTCAGGTCATATCGGTTCAGATCTCATCTGTTCAGGTCACATCTGTTCAGGTCACATCTGTTCAGGTCACATCTGTTCAGGTCACATCTGTTCAGGTCTCATCTGTTCAGGTCACATCTGTTCAGGTCACATCTGTTCAGGTTACATATATTCACCTGTTTGTCTGTTCATCTTAAAACCTTTTGAGGATTACGCTTTTACACCTCTGGTAATTCAGCAGAAAGAATGGTAAGAGAAACACATGTTGGTATTGATGGTTCTGCTGTTACAGCTGCAGGATAAATTCCATTCACGGCTCTATAGATGCCTTCAGTAGTGCGAGGGTCATTTATAACAAGCCACAATTACTCTGAGGTTTCCGACACCAACTACAGGATTTGCTGAAGGGAAGTAAGCTTCATGTTTGGATATTATTTCAGATCTTCACTGCTATATTTGGCCTGGAGGCCTGCCTGAAGCTGATTTCCCTCAATAAGTACTACTTCCAGAGTGGCTGGAACGTCTTTGACCTGATCATCGTCCTGGCCAGCTTTGTGGACCTCGGCCTTGAGGACATTGATGGTCTCTCCGTCTTCAGGACATTCAGATTGGTGCGTATTCTTCTGTCTGTACACTTCATCAAATATAAATCTCACCCATGTCATTAAATGAGCATGCCAGGTTTTAAAAACATGTTTTATTTTTTATTTATTTTGTTGGTGTTGCTTTTCTACAAAGTTGACCTTGCTGCAATCCTGACTCACCCTGATGTTACATCTGCTGCTGTATTGTGTATTTCAGCTCCGAGTGTTCAAGCTGGCTCAGTCGTGGAGCACCATGAGAATCCTGCTGTCCATCATCGTCAGCACACTAGGAGCGCTGGGCAACCTCACCATCGTCCTTGGCATCATCATCTACATCTTCGCAGTCATCGGGCTCCAGCTGTTCAATAAGGCATACACTGCCGAGAAGTTTGCGCCTGACCCCGTGCCAAGGTCAGCTATAAATAGACCTCATATTATGTATATAAATGTGCAGAGAGGTGTACAAGACATTCAATTAAATTGTACATGCATTGCATGGTTACTTGACTCATCAGGGGTTCTCCAGTCGTAGCATACACTCTAGTAAGCAGAAAGTCCCATTACAGTCAACTCATGTGAAATATGAATGGATTGATTTACAGGTGGAACTTCAACGACTTTGGCCACTCCTTCATGAGTGTGTTCCGTGTGCTGTGTGGAGAGTGGATCGAGCCGCTGTGGGACTGTATGCGAGCCAACAACGAACTGTGTATGGTGGTCTTCCTGCCCGCTCTGGTGCTGGGTAACTTCATAGTGAGTACACCGGAACATATCTGACCTGTAGCTATAGTAACTGTGGTTAGCTTTAAGGAATGGATAATGGTCATCATGATAGATTGATAGATGGATGTATTAAAAATGCACAAAATCCACTGTTATCATAAAATTACAAATTGTTGCATTACAGGTGCTAAATCTGTTTCTGGCTCTGCTACTGAACGCCTTCGCCACTGACTCTATACGTAAACACAAAGAAACCAATCAAGAAGAGTCAAAGTTGAAGTTGGCATGGGAAAGAATAAAGGGATTGTGTTGTTGCTGCTTTGTCAGGAATATCAATGCCATTGAACCCAAGAAACCCGGACAGACGGACAACACAGACGGAACAACAAATGCTGATGACATCGAGGAAGCTGGGAAGGACATCAGAAGTGAGGAGGACGACATACTGTTGATGCCGATAGGGCAATACACTTATGATAATACAGCTTATTCATTGTGACAGACATTTTCATTCACGATCAGACATATTTATGAAAAAGTATTTGAATTCTGTAGTGATCATAAATAATTTGAAAAGAGATAAACTTGTGTATTTATTTGTCATTAGATATTCATGTACATATCTGTTTTCAAGATGGTGACACAGAAGCCAAGCCAGCAACCAACGGAGTGTCTACTACACCAGAGGAAAAGAAGGTCACGTCCAACGGATCCATCAAGAACCAGGATGTATGCAGTACATTTCTACTTTCCTCTAGTTGAACTAGCCAGAGTAATGCAGGATGAAGATGCAATCAACACTCTATGCTTTTTCTGATTTAAACATTTTCAAGAATATATTTTAGAACGTCAAACCTTCGTGGCTACATTCTCATTACACTTCCTTCCCAGTTTTAGAATATTAAAACCACTGTTTGCTAGCCATTGTATAAATGTTAAAACTATGTTTAATTAGGCTTTAAAGCCACTTTCAAGATTATTTCACTTATATGGTTTGGCAATTTAGGGCAGGAGAAAACCTACAAAATCTATAGCACTAAATGTTGCAGTAACCATGGTAACCTGTGAGCACCGGCTGGTACTGACAGACCATGGATGATAACTGTATTGCCCCATACTGTTAAATAATGCACTTTTTGACATCTTGAATACATACAAGAACGGGAATGATAGATTACAAGAATGTGTATAACCAGTATACATGTTTCGGACAAAGAGGCCGACGCTAAACACAGACTTCTTATTGAATTCGTTGACATTCTCAGGAAGTTCAGGCAGCATTCGACACGAAGGAGAAACGTGCGCAGTTCTCAAACTTCCAGGATGCCAGGAAGTCGTCCGACAAGAGCCCGGACGTTGACGACGATGGGCTGAAATTGGGCGCCACTGCATCATCTCTCAAGCAGAAGGATGGCATCGAGGTTCCTAACTGCATGCCAAGCTGTATTTCCACGAGGTATGTCTCGTTTGTCTAGATGACAGTAACAATGGATATATACCGTATAATAAATACAGTGTCTGATTTTAAGTGAAATGAAATTATGTATGATTACTAGGGAGGTATCTTGGTTTATGAATAATGGTAGAATGACAGAATTTTGTAGTTATATCAGTAAAAGAAAAATATAATGGAAAATAAAATCTTTGTAGACGTTAGTCGATAGTTATGCAATACTACATGGAACATATGTAGGACAAGTAATGGTTTGGTAATACTGGTGACAATACTTTGTGTCAATCATTGTGACCTTGTCAATATACTTTCCATAGAAGTTTTGACAATACATTGCTTTGTCTACAATGGAGCCGAGAACTTGGAGTACCATAGTTAGGAAGTGGTCCTGATGTATTAATCCCAGTACTGCAGTGAATATTCACGTGACTTCCTGTCGTCTCTCTCTAGGATGACGTGTCTGTCGAGGTTCAACAAGCCGTCCAAGTGGTTCAAGCTACGGCAACACGTGATGACCATCACGGAGAGCAAAGTGTTCGAGACCATCATCCTGCTGACGATCCTGGCCAGCAGTGTCACCTTGGTAGGAAGCTTTGTCATCAGTTACAGCATCAGACGTCCATGACAGGATTTACAGGAAACAGAAATATGCTTTTAAGATATGCTTTTAAGATATAGAAATGCCTGTGAAAAGTATGTCCTTGTGCATCATCACAGGACGGACATATAACAAATAATATCTGAGCTAAAATGAGCTATGGTAGGATTACTTTAAAACTTACAATACGTTTTCATACTCCCCAGGCATTCGAAGATGTGTATTTGGACGAGCGACCGGTCATGAAGGAGGTGCTGACCTACATGAACATCCTGTTTGTGGTACTCTTCTCCCTGGAGATGTTCCTCAAGTGGATCAGCTACGGTCTGACCAAGTACTTCACCAGCTTCTGGACAATCCTGGACTTCTGCATTGTGGCGGTAAGTCAGCAGAAACACCATCGGTATACTCTTACTTCACGCTGTCATGCTGTGTTACTGGTACGTTCATCGGTATACTCGTACTTCACGCTGTCATGCTGTGTTTCTGGTACGTTCAGCGGTATACTCTTACTTCATGCT
>JAUTBQ010165766.1:0-12223 GCA_032361185.1 Lepetodrilus ovalis | reverse complement strand
AATGAAATGCCTGGTGGACTTTTAGTTTTTGGAATTCCCGAATTTAAATTAGAGAAAAAAGTTGTTCAAAGACGTGTGCAATTATTAGAAGAAGAGGGAGTAACTTTCAAAACAAACTGCGAAATTGGAAAGGACATAAAACTATCAGAACTACTTAATGACTTTGATTCAGTTGTGCTTTCGGGTGGAGCAGAGAATTCTAGAGATTTACCTATTGCCGGAAGACAATTGGAAGGTATTCATTTTGCAATGGACTTTTTAACACAACAAAATAGAAGACTATTAGATTATAGTTTTAGTGCTAAACCAATTTCTGCAAAAGGCAAAAATGTTGTTGTTATTGGTGGAGGAGATACAGGCTCTGATTGTATTGGAACATCAAATAGACAAGGTGCAAAATCTGTTACAAGTATTGAACTTATGCCTCAACTACCAAATAATAGAAACGCAAATAACCCTTGGCCGCAATGGGCTTTTATTGATAGGGTATCTACATCGCACGAAGAAGGGTGTGAAAAACATTTTGGTGTTCTAACTAAAAAATTTTCCGGTAAAAATGGAAAACTTAAAAAACTTCACCTTGTTAAGGTCGAGTTTATTCAATCCGAAGATAAAACACAAAGACCAACAATGAAAGAAATTAAAGGTTCAGGATTTACAATTGATGCTGACCTTGTTTTTTTAGCGATGGGATTTTTAGGACCAAAGAAAAATAAATTATTGACTGAGCTAAAGGTTGAGCTGGACGAAAGAGGAAATGTAAAAACTGATAGTAAAAAAATGACAAATATTACAGGATTGTTTGCTGCCGGAGATATGAGACGAGGACAATCACTTGTTGTTTGGGCAATTAACGAAGGTAGAAAAGTAGCGGAAAGTGTAAACAAATATATTTCTTTAAAACCAACTGTCTGATTTTTTATTTCAAGACAATCATTTTTTTTACTTCTGTAAACTTACCTGAAGTTAGCTTGTAATAATATACACCGCTAGAAAGATTTAAGGCATTAAATGTAACTTCATATTCACCCGCTGATTTGTTTTCATTTACAAGTGTTGCAACTTGTTCACCTAATGTATCATAAATTTTTAACACAACATTTGTAGAGGGTGTAAACTTTGCATTCTCTACAGGTATTGAATATTTAATTATAGTTGTTGGGTTAAAAGGATTAGGATGATTTTGAGATAGCAAATAATTACTTGGAAGATCTGAAATATTTTCTACATCGGTACTTGTATCCAAAACTAGACTAAACTTATCAATATTAAACGGTTTTACCAAAACCATGTTTAACCTAAGAATTTGCTTTCCTTTATCTAAATTTATCATACCTTTAATTTCTGTTGTGGTTTGCCAACTGCTTGTTGATGGAACATCTATAATACCTGAAGAACTATTTGATGTACTAAATTTAAGCTGACCTCCACCGTTTAAAGAAGCTGTATGAGCTGTAATATCATAGTCTCCGGCTTGTTCAACATCAATAGTATATTCAACCCATTCACCAGTCATGATATAAGTAATTTGAAAACCCCCAGAGTTTCTAGCTTCTAAATCAACACCATCTACCGGACGATAACCATTAGGAATATTTTCTGCTTCTGAATCGTGATACGTTAAACCCTCTCCTCCAATATCAAAATCCTCTGCTTCAATTGTTCCTGGTATTGTAAATGGCTTACCTAAATATGAAGACCTTTCATTTGGCTTTATAAAAATTTTTATCGGATAAGAATAATTTTTAAGGGAATCATTAATCTCCGAAATTATTCTATAGTAATAATTATTGCCGGCACTAATGGAAGTGTCATTGTAGGTTACCATACTTGCATCAAGTTCTGCGTACTTACTAAATGAACTATTATTTATCTTTCTCTCAATAATTATTTTCAAGTTTTCAGTAGTTCGGTTTTGCCAATTTATAGTTACGGATGTTTTTGAGTTCAAGGTATAACTAAGTGAGGTTGGACTTTCCGAATTTGTATGAATAAGGATATCTTTAACTTCTGGCCAAGTTCTATTTTCTCTTTCATAAACTCTAAATTGTCCACCATCATCCCAAACTTGAAATGGAATATTATTAGTTAGAGCTTCTTCAACATAGGTTGAGTAGAATAACATTCTTGAGTTGTAGTCACATTTATGTACAGCGCCAAACTCACTAATTATTACGGGTACATTATTAGTTGCCGACCAATTTGCAGCAGCTAAAAATTTGGATTTAATTTTACTAACATCAGAGGAAGTTCCCCACGTTCCTTGCCCGAGTCCACCAAAGTTCCAAGGGGCATAAGAATGGAAATATGCAATTATAAAATTATCGTTAGGAACTTTTGCAGCAATTAGTCTATCTAAAGCAGACCATTCATTTCCGGAGTATATTACAATTCTTGTTCGATTAGTTTTTCTAATTATGGAAAGAGATCGTTCATTTAAATCATCAATTTGTCCAACAGTTAACCCTTTGGGTTCGTTAATAATTTCAAAAAATAATTTCTCAGTTTTGTCTTTAAATCTTTCAGAAATTTGTACCCAAATACTATCAAATCTAGCTTTGTTTTCACTGCTATAATTTGCTTTTATCCACTCTTCGTGATGTGCATTGATTATAATATACAAATCACGAGACAATCCCCAATCAACAATTTCTTCAACTCTATCCATCCAAGAGTTTGTTATTTTGTATGGAGAAGAATTTTGAGTATGTTCATCCCATCTTACCGGAATTCTTACACAAGTAAAACCTGCACTTTTGTAATCATCAAAATAATATTCTTTTGCCGGACCGTTATTCCAACCACTTTCGTTCGGGGGTTCTAAAGTGTTACCAAGATTTATTCCCTTAGCAATTTTTTGTATAGCATCTTGTGGAGTTAATTGTGCAAATGTTGTTTGGTAGCTTGAAATAAAAAGAAGTACAATAAATACTTTACGAATGACACTATTCATATTAATTTAACCAAGAAAAATAATTTTATTATCTAACAATTCAATATACTAAATAATGAAAGAGCTTTTAGAAATTGATTGCTTTGGAAATATGTTATGTTAGTCAATTTTTGTTAAATAACAAAAAGAAGAAAACGCAGAAATTTTGAAGAATTACATTTCAATAAAAACACCTCAAAAATAAAAATTCCTCAAACTTTAAAAACTACCAATATTGGCTATATCTTTTTGCTAAAACATACTATATATTATTTTAGTTTAGTTTAAAACAAAAAATATTGTCAATCATAAAATAATCTAGCTTTGTTTTTAAGTATTTAACTTTGCTAAAATAAATAAGGAGTAACAATGAAATACAATAAAACAATTTCACATAATTTAACTCAGTCCTCTTCCGGTTTCCAGATTCCGGTTTGCCCACCCTCTTTTTGGCGAGTTTCCTTTTCCCTAGTTCATCTTACTTTCTTGCTTTTAACGTCTTTCGTTTTTCTTCTTACGTCTAACGTTCTTGCCCAAGAAGCAAAACAAACAAAAAGTAAAGTGGAAGTAAAAGAACAAACAACCGCAGCCCAACCAAACGCACCACAAGCAAGTGGAGACAAAGTAGAGTTTAAGAACGAAACTACTAACTCTATTCTAACAATTACAGATGAAGGAAACAATGCTGGTTCTATTACTTTACCTAGTGTTGGTAGTACACTTAGTGGAAACAAATTCTATAACAATGGTGGTAATTTATATTGGGGTGGTAACCAACTTGGTACTTCCGGTAGTGCTGGTGGTTGGACTGATGTTGGTTCTAAAATTCACACAACTACGTCAACTGATAATGTTGGTATTGGTACTAGTAATCCTAAATCAAAATTAAGTGTTGGGGGAGATGGTGATTATAATGTAACTATTTCTGGGACAACAACTACTGGAAGAGGAGTTTTGGGTTTGGCAACTACTGGAACTGGTGTTGTGGGAAAAGCAACTACTGGAGCTGGTGTTTTTGGTTATTCAATTGATGGATATGGTATTCGAGGACAAACTTTAGAAGGAAGTGCGGTTTATGGATCTGCGGGAGATTATGATGGAAGTACTGAGAATGCAATTGGAGTTTCCGGAAGAGCATACGGCACAAATGGAAAAGGAGTATATGGAACAGCTAGTAGTTTAGGATATGCCGGTTATTTTTCTGGACGCACCTATTTCAGTTATAATGTTGGCATAGGCGAGCTTAGTCCATTATATAAATTGCACATTAAAAGTGAAGCAAATACATTTCAAATATTAAAAGTTGAAAATACTTCTTCAAATTCCAATGCAGATGGAATTGTTATTGATATTAACCGCTCAAACCCTGGGGGAGGAAACCGTTATTTGTGGTTTAGACAAGCTGGTAGCCCTGACCCAATAAGTATTGGTTCGGTCTCTGGGAATGGAGGAGGAGGTGTAGCTTACAATACAACATCAGATGCCAGGCTAAAAATGAAAGTTGAAAAATATTCAAATGCCTTAGAAACACTATTACAAGTTGGTATAAAAAAATACGAAAGAATTTCAAACCCTGGAGTAGAAGAAGTAGGAGTAATAGCCCAAGAACTTCAAAAAGTTTACCCACAAGCAGTAACAGGTTCACCAGATAGTGATGTTAAAACCAACCCAATGATGGTTGATTATAGTAAGCTAACTCCTTTACTTGCTAAGGCAATACAAGAACAACAAGAAATAATTAAGACACAAGTAGTGAGTATCAAGTATCAAGATATGAGACTAAAAGCATTAGAAAAACAAAACTTAGAATATAAAAATGAGAATGCAAGTTTAGAAAATAGACTTAGTAAAATAGAAAGTCTTTTTACAGAGACAAAATTTACAAGTGTGAAAAAATAAAAAAGCCGAACCCCTCCCAACCTCCCCTTTACCAAAGGGGAAGAGTTTTAAAAACTCCCTCCATTTTGCAAAGGGAGGGCTGGGGTGGGTTTGAAAGTTAATCCAAACAAAACAGAATTTTTCTTAAATTCAAAGAAATTTTCTTCTACAATTAATTATATTTTCTTACCTTATACAGTATAAGTTTAAAATTTTATACACGAAAATCTAAGAATTATAAGGAGAAGAAAATGGGTAATTCCGTATTTCATATTAACCTACCAAAGAACGAACCAATCAAAAGTTATGCTCCAGGTTCACCAGAAAAAATTGCACTTAAAAAAAGGATTACTGAATTAAAAAGTAAGGTTTTGGAAATTCCTTTAATAATAGGTGGCAAAGAAATTAAAACTGGTAATATGGCAGATTGTGTAATTCCTCACGATCATAAAACTGTTATTGGACGTTACCACAAGGCTGGGAAAAAAGAAGTTGAAATGGCAATTGATGCGGCACTAAAAGCCAGAGATAGCTGGGCTAATATGGAATGGGTTGAAAGAGCAGCAATTTTTCTAAAAGCTGGTGATTTACTTGCTTCTCCTTATTGGAGAAATACTTTGAACGCAGCAACAATGTTGGCTCAAAGTAAAAATGCTTTCCAAGCAGAAATTGATTCAGCTTGCGAGCTGATAGATTTCTTTAAGTTTAATGCATATTATGCTCAAGAAATTTATAAAGAGCAACCCCCTCATTCACCCGATGGACAATGGAACAAGTTAGAATACCGACCATTGGAAGGATTTGTGTTTGCCGTTGCTCCATTTAATTTTACATCAATTGCTGGTAACCTTCCTTCTGCTCCGGCGTTAATGGGTAATGTGGTTTTAATGAAACCAGCTTCCAGTGCAGTTTATACTGGGTATTGGTTAATGAAGTTATTTGAAGCTGCCGGTTTTCCTCCGGGAGTAATTAATTTTGTTCCTGGTTCAGGAAGTCAAGTAGGTAATCCGGTTATGAACTCACCACATTTTGCTGGAATTCATTTTACTGGAAGTACTCCTGTATTCCAAAGTATGTGGAAGATAGTTGGAGAAAATATTGCAAACTATAAATCGTACCCAAGAATAGTAGGTGAAACCGGAGGCAAGGATTTTATATTTGTACATAAAAGTGCTGATGCAAAAGAAGTGGGAACAGCTATGATTAGAGGAGCTTTTGAGTATCAAGGACAAAAATGTTCTGCTGCTTCACGTGCTTATGTACCTTCTTCAATGTGGAATAAATTGCAGAAATTTCTAATATCTGAAATGAAGACTATGAAAATGGGCGATCCTGAAGATTTTACAAATTTTACAAATGCAGTTATTGATAAAAATGCTTTCGATACAATTACAAGTTATATCAACTTTGCAAAAAAATCTAAAAAAGCAAAAATAATTATAGGTGGAAATTTTGATGACTCAAAAGGTTACTTTATTGAACCTACTGTTATTGTTACTACTGACCCAAAATTTAAATCTATGGAAGAAGAAATTTTTGGTCCGGTTTTAACAATTTATGTTTACCCAACAGCAAAGTACAAAGAGACTTTACACATTTGTGACGAAACTTCAGATTATGCATTAACCGGAGCAGTTTTTGCAAAGGATAGAGATGCAGTAATTCTTGCAAATAATATTTTAGTTAATGCAGCTGGAAACTTTTATATAAACGATAAACCAACCGGAGCAGTTGTTGGTCAACAACCTTTTGGAGGTGCAAGGGCAAGCGGTACAAACGACAAAGCGGGAAGTTACTTAAACCTAATTCGTTGGACTTCACCGCGAACAATAAAAGAAAATTTTGTTCCACCAAATGATTATAGATATCCATTTTTAGAAGAAGAATAAGTAAATGTTTAATAAGCAGCCTATGTTTTATAGGCTGCTTATTTTTTATAATTTTTTTTTAGAGGAAATTATGCCACTTATTATATTTGAATCCGGTAAATTAACAAGCGAAGTAAAATCAGAACTTATTCAAAAATTAACAAATATTTCTGCTGAAATAACTGGAATTCCCAAAGAATTATTTTTTATTTCCGTAAGAGAATTACCTGATGATGACATTGCAATTGGTGGAGTAACAGTTACTGAAATGAAAAAGAAATTGAATGAAAAATAGAATTGAAAAAGTTACAGTATTTTGTGGGTCAAGCTCCGGAACAAAAAGAATCTTTGAAGAGAAAGCGTTCCAATTAGGAAAATATTTAGCAGAAAAGGAAATAGGAATTGTTTATGGTGGTGCCAAAGTTGGATTAATGGGCGCGGTAGCAGATGGCTCGTTAACTAATGGTGGTAATGTGATTGGTGTTCTTCCAAACTTTCTTTCTAAAAAAGAAATTGCTCATAAAAACTTAACTAAACTAATTTTGGTTGAAACTATGCACGAAAGAAAAACTAAAATGAATGAACTATCAGATGGTGTAATTGCATTACCAGGAGGATTTGGAACATTGGAAGAATTTTTTGAAATGCTTACTTGGGCTCAAATAGGTCTTCACAAAAAACCTATTGCAATTTTAAACATTAATGGTTTTTATGATGACTTAATAAGTTTTATTCAAAAAATGGTGGATCAGGGTTTTCTTAAAATGGTAAATCGACAAATGCTTTTAATTAGCACTAACATTGAAGAAATGTTAGATAAAATGAATAGTTACATTGCTCCATCAGTTGAGAAGTGGATTTCCAAAGATGATAGAATTATAAAGTAATAAAAGTAAATGCTAAAAAATAAAAAAGTCCTACTCTTAGATATGAACAGTACCTTTATGTTTGGTGAAGATAGATTTGGTGAGGGTGAAGATTTTCATATTCAATACTATAAACTTGGTGGTAAACTGCAAGCTAGTGAAGTAAATAAAATAATTCGTTCGGCATTTGATTTTATTGATCTGAGATATCCTGATGAAAGCTATCGGGAAAATTTTCCCACAGTGAAAACTGCAATACTTGAAACATCAACAATTGATTTATCAGAAAAAGAATTAGAGTTGCTTATTAACACATTTGCTTTCCACGAACTTGGACACATTCCAAATGAGTATGTAATTGCCTTACAAAAATTACATGAAAGATTTACACTTGCTGCTGTTATTGATATCTGGTCACCCAAAAAAATATGGATTAATTTGTTTGAAGAGCTAGATATAAAATCTTTGTTTAGCACAATATCTTTTTCATCAGATATTGGAATTGTAAAACCCTCTCCTAAACCATTTGAGTTAGTGTTAGAAAAATTAGGAGTGGCAAGTGAGGAAGTTCTTATGATTGGTGATTCTGCAAGAAGAGATTTAGGTGGAGCCAATGCTGCAAATATTGATTGTGCTTTGGTTGGAGGCACAAGTTCACCTAAAGCTTTTGGAGAATATATAAATCTTTTAGAGTTCTGTGAGTCGATAGAAGTATAATTATTTACTCATGTTTTGAAAAACACTAAGCAAGAATTTCGTTAATCGCTTCTGCAACATTTTCTACTGTTAAAATATTTATTGTCTTCTTACCTTTTAATGCCTTCATATTATTTTGTGGAATAGCAATATTATCAAACCCAAGTTTTGATGCTTCTTGAATTCTTTTTTCAACGTGTCCAACGCTTCTTATTTCTCCACCCAAACCAACTTCACCTAGAACAACAATATTATTTTTTGCTGGTTTGTTACTTAGGCTTGATGCAACTGCAACACAAACTGCAAGGTCTATAGCAGGTTCGTCAATTTTTAATCCACCAGCAATATTTAGAAAAACATTATGAGTAGAAAGCCTCATTCCTGCTCGCTTTTCTAAAACAGCAAGTAATATTGAAAGTCTTCTATAATCAAAGCCGGTAGTTACTCTTTGCGGATTTCCAAAATTAGTTGGAGTTACCAAAGCCTGAACTTCTAACAAAACCGGACGAGAGCCTTCTATACTTGCCGTTACTACTGCACCGGTTACATTTTGGTTTCGTTCACCCAAAAATATTTGACTTGGATTTGTAACTTCCGTTAAACCATCTTCGTGCATTTCAAAAATACCAATTTCGTTTGTGTTGCCAAATCTATTTTTCTGAGCTCTTAAAATTCGGTATGCATAATTTTTTTCACCTTCAAACTGTAAAACTGTATCTACAATATGCTCTAATACTTTTGGTCCAGCAATAAAACCTTCCTTAGTTACGTGTCCCACAATCAGAACAGAAAAGTTTAAAGTTTTTGCAAGTAGCATTAAGTAAGAGGTACACTCTCTAATTTGTGTAACCGTTCCGGGAGCATTTTCAAACTCCGGTTTGTGCATAGTTTGTATGGAATCAATAATTACAATGTCGGGTTTTATTTTATCAATTGCAGATGTAATTATATCCAAGTCTGTTTCGGAAAGAAGGTAAATGTTTTCTTCATTTATTTTAAGTCTTTGAGCTCTTAAATTTATTTGCTTAACAGATTCTTCGCCAGTAACATAAAGAACGGAAGCTTTTGTACTTCCGGCAGCTTGCATTACTAATGTTGATTTACCAATACCAGGATCACCACCAATAAGTACAACAGAGCCAACAATCAATCCGCCACCAAGAACTCTATCAAACTCTTTAATGCCAAGTTCAATTCTAATATCGTCTTCTACATTTACTTCGGAAAGTTTGTAGATATTTTTATCATCTACCTTTTGAGTTTTTTTCTTTTTCTTAGCCTCAACAAACTCTTCCGAGAAAGTATTCCACTCATCACAGTGCGGACATTTACCCAGCCACGTTAGAGATTCGTAACTACAGTTTGCACAGATATATTTTATTTTATTTTTTACCATATAAAATTAGATAGGTGAAAAATTTATAAAAAGATCCAATCTTTTTTTTAAGTCTTTTTGTTTACTTATGTAAGTAGGATATTTAATTAGTTTTAAAATAATTAATAAACAAATAAAGATTGCATCTTTGCATACTAAATTATTCTTTTTGAAAGACGACTGAACATTAAAAAAGACTTTTAAGTAAACTTTTCACTTTTTTCTTTACTTCCTTTTTGGCTTCTTCTTTTACAACTTCTTTTGTTCCTTCCTTGGCTCCTTCAACAGCTGCATCTTTTGCTTCTTCAACTAATTCTTCAGTAAAATTCTCATCTGATTTATTTTTAGTATTTCCGGTAGAATCTTTATGGTTACTTGAATTACCTTTAAGTAGATTCTTAACCATACTATTTATGACCTTTTGTTCATCTTCACTATTACCGGAGTGTTGATAATTTGTATTCTCAACTTCAACCATTTCCATTCCTTTAGGAATTTCGAAAAGAGAAGAATTAACACTTGCATTAAGATTTATTTTTGTTGCTTCTGTAATTATACTCATTCCAAGAATACTAATCTCAACTTTTAGAGCTAATTTATTTTTTTTCCAAGCCCACAATTTACCTGCCATACCATCATAAACATCGCAGTCTTTTCCATCAATACTTTCTTCACCTATTTTTTTATACCCAAGCGATTCCATAGTTTTTTCACTAAAACTCTCAAGATCTTTTTCATCATAATCTTCTTTCCCTAAAATATCTGCAATAGGATTTCTCATTTTATGAATTTGATTTTCATCGTCTTTCCAAGTATAAATATCAGTTCCCAACATTAAAGTTTTTGACTTGTCAACATTAGTAATACCCATAATAGAGGTTGTTGTATTTTGAATTTGAAGTTCTTTTCTTCCCCAATCATCCCAAGTTGTAGTTGTTGTGCCAGAAGCATCACCAGAAAGTTTGTATTCAATTATTCCACTTTTAATTCCATATCTTCTAAAGTCTTGAGCAGTAATTGTTATTGCAATTAGCAAAGTAAATAGCAATATAAACTGATAATTTAGTTTATTCATTTTTTAGTTCCTTAATATTATTGTTAAGTGCTTTTAAGTTAAATTATTTTTTAATAGATAAAAGAAAGTGATTGTTTTTTAGAACCCTGTTCTACTTATAAAATCAACAATTACTTTATCTTTTGAATTTACTAACTGTTCGGGTGTTCCTTCAAAATAAATTTTTCCTTCGTGCATCATTGCAATTTTATCGGCAACATTTTTTACACTAAACATATCGTGTGTTACAACTATTGATGTTACATTCAACTGCTCGGCAAGATGTTTTATTAAATCATCAATTGAGTCTGACATTATTGGATCTAATCCGGTTGTCGGTTCATCATATAAAATATATTCCGGCTCAGTTATTAGGGCTCTAGCTAAGCCTACTCGTTTTTTCATTCCTCCGGATAGTTCCGAAGGTTTTAATTCTTCTGTTCCAGGTAGTCCTACTAAAGATAATACTTCAATAATTTTTTTTTTCAATTCACTTGGCGATAAATTATTCTCATTTTCAATTATTGGGAGTTCAATGTTTTCTGCCACAGTCATTGAATCAAACAAAGCAGCACCTTGAAATAAATAACCGAACTTTCTTCTAATTTCATAAAGTCTATTTTGATTTTTATCATCAACCAATTCTCCACCAACTTTCACATAACCTTCGTCGGGAGTTAGTAAGCCAACAATATGTTTTAACAGAACACTTTTTCCGCTCCCACTTTTCCCAATAATTACAGAAGTTTCACCCTCTGCAATGCTTAGGCTTGCACCTTTAAGTACTTTTTTACTACCAAAGCTTTTGTGTAGATTTACTATTTCAATCATTTTATAAATATTAGTTTTTACGAAGAACAAATATAAAAAGTTTTGGGTGTAATTGGGTTTGAATTATTGTGATATTTGTTTGCTAAAGATACTATTTAAAAGATTTGAAATTCAGAACTTAATAGTATTTAAAACGTCATAATAATTACATAAAAAAATAAAGGAGGAACCTATGTCGATAAAAAAAATATTAGTTTTATTATTTTTTGCAGCTTTAATTTATAGTTCGGGCAAAACACCAGCTCAGTCAAAAGAAGCACCAATTATTCCGATGAAAAACTTTTTTAAGAATGCTGAGAAAAGAAGTTTTCAACTATCTCCTAATGGTAAATACCTTGCGTTTATGCAACCACATCAAAACCGCATGAATGTACATATTCAAAAAATTGAGGAAGAGAAAGTTACAAGAGTTACCAATGCAACAATGAGAGATGTTGCCGGTTATTTATGGAAAGGGAATGATAGAATTATTTATGTCCAAGATTTGAAAGGAGATGAAAATTATAGACTATTTGGAGTTAACAAAGATGGAAGTAATCCCAAAGATTTAACGCCATTTGAAAAAGTTAAAGTTAGAATTATTGATGCTCTTGAAGATAACCCAAATGAAATGCTGATTTCAATGAATAAAAGAGATCCAAAAGTATTTGATGTTTTTAGAATAAATGTTAATACCGGAGAGATGAAAAAAATTGCTGAAAATCCCGGTAATATTACCGGATG
>JAUTBQ010165755.1:0-12227 GCA_032361185.1 Lepetodrilus ovalis | reverse complement strand
CACTTGCCCCATCTACTCCAAAAGGGGGGTGGGCTTATACCCCAGTATGGGCCTATACCCCACGATATACGGTAGTTACACAATGTGATGATTTATTGTCTCTTTTTGTTGACATCCTGTAGGCACAGTCCCTTCAGACAGCACAAAACCAAAGACAAGCACGAGATCGACAGGATGACGATGACAATGGTAACACCCCATTTGTGTACACTAAATATACTCAGCAAAATTAATTAAGAACCAGCATTTTTTTTTGACACATGAATGTAGCTTTATGTTATTTTTTAACAATGAAGAATTTCCAGATGTCTACGGTCTACAGTAACTTCAATAATTTGCAGACACATTGGAAGAATATTACCAGATTCTTCTCGTCGCAAATGGGTGAAAGATTCCCGCAGCGACGTTAAACTCCATATTCACTCACTACCAGATTCTTCAAGCCAAATTTGGTAGAAAGTATCCCCACTAGATATCTACCAGCCCCGTAATTTATTTCGTTGAGTGTATCATGGAAATGTAAAAGATATTAACACATCCAGAGCATCTTCCCTTGATGTTTAAATTTTGGGAAAATTAGAAAGGGAGAAGCGTGATCCAAGAATTGACATTTTATTTATATCATTAACGAATTGTCCTCATTTGCGATACTAGGAATTCCTGAAAATGTTATTGTGAACGCGATCACGGTGCAGAAAGCTATCATTGCCATGTGTCTGCATGACTTGTCACGTGTATAAAGACTGGTGCGAGTAGTATTGCATGCACTCTGTGTTTCAGAACGTGGAACTCCCAGACACCATGTCACCCGAGATGAAGAGTGTGCTGGAAGGACTGTTGAAGCGAGAAGTCGACGACCGACTGGGGTGTAAAGGACGGGGGTAGGTTTCAAATTCTTGTCTGTGTGATACTGCTCTAGTATTCTCTACGAAGCTCTACAATAGCCATTCAGCCAACACATGTAGTACTATGTAATGCTACTTTTTACTTCGGCTTTTGAGCCCATAGTGATTTTTAGGAAATAGAATGAATACCTAAAGCATGAAGTGAATGGACTGTACACATGCATAAACCGATTTCCTGCTATTTTCCTACTAAATCAATCAAACAGCCACTACTTTTAGAAAAGTAGCATAGAGAAATGTAGAGAAAGTAGCGCAGGCTGAACACACCCCTGCTGTTACCAGATTTTGTTTCACCGTTAAAGTCGGTTTTGAGCTTTAACCCTCTCCATGCTGGAGGCAATCGGAGATGCCCTAAAGAGAAGTGCCCCGCTCAGCAAGGAGAGAGTTAACTATGAAACATTGTTGGTCTTCAGAGCGCAGGAGGTGAAGGAGCATCCATTCTTCAAGGGCATCGACTGGACACAGGTCTACCTTCAGAAGTACCCTCCTCCTCTCATTCCTCCCAAGGGGGAGGTCAACGCTGCCGACGCTTTCGACATCGGGTCCTTCGACGAAGAGGACACCAAGGGAATCAAGGTGAGCAATACTTTAGGGACGTTCCTTTTAACTGTGTTCCAAACGAAAAGGAATGCGTTGACACTTCTTACACAAGTAAGACTGGCAAAGAGTGTCTTTCGAACAATGACGTGATTATGACATTGCCGTGTAAACGATGACGTGATTATGACATTGTCGTATGGTGTTCCAGCTGACCGACGCTGACCAGGGCCTGTACCAGAACTTCCCTCTCGTCGTGTCGGAGCGATGGCAGCAGGAAGTCGCGGAGACCGTGTTCGACGCCATCAACGCAGACACCGACAAACTGGAACAGAAGAGGAAACAGAAGCCGAAGATTGATGAATTGGATGCTGGTAAGTAACTTACTAGGCAATACGTAGAAGTACTTAAGTTTGAGGTTCAGGCAATACATGTACCAGCCAGTGTTCGCAGGTTTACTGCAACATTCAGTGCTATGGATGTTGCACGTTTCCTCATGCCCTAAACTGACAAGTCGTAATGTTAATGAAAGATTCTTGAAAGCAACTCTAAACCCCATTACAAAAAAAACCCAGGCATTGAATAGAAGAACTTGGTATATGACCATAAGGGCTAGTTACTGGCCCATAATTAATATCGACGAGTATACAAGCATGACGATCTAATGCTCGGCTTGGTAACTCAGGTCCCACTGACTGCATCGTGGAGGGAGAGGTGTTGAAGCTGGGAGGGCCCTTCCTACAGACATGGCAGAAGAAGCACCTCAAGCTCTACCCAAATAGACTGGAGTTCTACCACAAAAACCGGGACAGCCAGGTGGTCAGGAGCAAGGGTGTGGAGGTAGGGACCGAACTCTCTGTAACTTATAAATACATTTATATTTGAAGTAGTTCATCCTTAAATCTCTGGACAACTCGCTTAGAAGTAGTTCCCTGGACATGAAGTAGACCATCATTACTCTTTGGTTAGAATCCACTCTTCTGAGAAATATAGTGTACTAGAATGTTGGCATTATGAAGCAGTTCATCATCATCATCATCTTCATCATGAAATGGAAATGTATTATTAGTTGCTACAGTAATACGCTGAGACTCTGTACACTAGATTCTCAATTGCTTTGATCAAGACTGAACCCTATTTATTGATTGTTCCCAACCAGCTTATGGG
Organism: Lepetodrilus ovalis; assembly: GCA_032361185.1. Classification (NCBI taxonomy): domain Eukaryota; kingdom Metazoa; phylum Mollusca; class Gastropoda; order Lepetellida; family Lepetodrilidae; genus Lepetodrilus; species Lepetodrilus ovalis. The sequence goes on along the minus strand of JAUTBQ010165755.1, from coordinate 9,618 downwards.
TGAGATATTCCCGCTGCGACGTAAAGCAATAATTCAATCGATCAATCAAACCAACCAGCTTATAGTCATTACAACTGGACTGGTTTAGTAGTAGATCAGCAGACTAGTTTTTGACAGGCTATCTTTATTGCCGTAGATAATAGATATAAAAAGACAATCCAAGAAAATTATGCCTTTTCACTTCAATCCTTCACTTTGCATGTACATCAAGTTCACTGACAGGAAGTAATATTAATTTCCATAACTTTTCAGCTCGTGTCGATGTTTGACATCAAAGAGGTTGCTGGTGAATTCCAGAAGCTGAACAAGACTGAGAACTGCATTATGATGCAGCTGAAGAATGATCAGAAGATTGTCATCACATCCCCTGTACGTATCCCCCTCCCCACCTCCAATTCCTACCCCTACCCCACCTATGCTAACTAGGCATCTCTGAAGAATAACTGTTGATTGGTAGGTTGGGAATGTAAGATGCTGTACATTGCAGTCCCATTTTCGTGGTACAATGCAATATGGCCTCTTCACATGCATGCATTTTCAGAACTTATCAAGAGTTATATCCCTTGTCTCTGAATGGAGTTAAATGGCATAAACGGTATAACCTGCTATGTTATGAAATTTGGTTATATTGTATATTTTTATTCTATTTTTATTTTTTATTTAATAATTGTGTGGAAACAAATTTGATTTACATGAAAACAATAGGCAGAATCAATGTAATCAGTTGTCAGATATGCTTCAATAGAATATTGACTGACCTTGGTAGGAAGGCACCTCCTATAGTATTGTTGTCGCAAATGGGTGAAAAATTCTTGCAGCAACGTAAACCTCCATACTCACTCGCTCACTCCTCTACATAATTGTCTCAAAGTCAACATTTTTCTCTTCGCAGGATCGCGTGCTGATCACACAGTGGAAAGATGAAATAGTCAACGCATTCAAGACCTCTGCTCAAATCATGGCTACAATGAACAAGAAAGCCAGCAAGTTGTATGGCTCTGATCACACAAATAGTCCTAGTAATGAGAACTTACGAGCCCCGCTGGAACATCGGAACAGCAACGGGAGCTAGACGGCCGCTACGGGACGCGGCTCCCCTCAGACAAGTTTTCAGTCAAGGTCATCCTGGCACCCCCGATGTGAGCGAGACCCGCTGGGTGCGGCACTCTGGGGTGCTTTCATCATGTGATTCAGCGTACTTTGTCATGTACTACTATTATGTGGGGATGTGTTTAATATATGCCTGCCAGCCAGCAAGGATGTGTATTTTCTGATTTTGAGACGAGAGTAGTCTCCCCTTGTGTATATGTTGCTAACATAGCAGATGGGTGATATAAACACAGTAATCATCTGTATACATATTTTGCCAAGGTCAATGTCACTTTGAGACGGAGGTACATCATTTATAGAAAAAAAAAGAGAAAATTGGCATTGAGGATTACCAAGGTCAATGTCACTTGTGGGAAAAAGTGGATATTGACCTTGCAGTGTCCTTGAGGATAGACTGTGGTATGTACTAGTTTTGTGTTGGAAGGAAAGGCTCATTGAAGTGAATGTTTAATCCCGTTTCCTAGCAAGACGAGCTGCGTTTTTTTCTTTTTCTTCTGGATACTGGAGATGTTTCTTGTGTTGTCGGAGGTTCAGGAAGATTCTGGTAGGGTCAGGAAGATTCTGGAAGGATCAGGAAGATTCCAGAAGGTTCAGGGAGCACCAGATGTTGGTTGATGTAGGGCCACACAGTCAGAAGTCCAGTATAGCACAGGAGAAAAGCGCCATTTCTCACATGGGTCAGAGCTCCACACACGGACGAGCAGTGCGGTCGAGTCTATACATACTGCACCGTGTACACCCCCCACCCACCCCATACACCCCTAAGTATTTTGTATCTCCTCATTATGTTTTGTTTTGACAATTGACCGAAGGACTCGCAACAGAGGCGTGTTGATAAATAAGTGTCTGTAACCACGTGTATGTCAAATATATATATATGTGTCGCTGCGACAGAGGTACACCACCTATCTATTTAAGTGTCAAGGTTAAATCTTAGTCAAGTCTGTATTGCAGACTGTCCAGAGCATCCACATGCTTGAGTAAACGTAGTTTATTAGTTCCTTCTCAGTGGTATACGTTCTATGTATACTAGTTTAGTTAAACCATACCTTCTCCATTTATTTTCATTCTTTCTAACCAATGGCCACGAAGTATAATGCTACAGCCTCGTTGTCATGTGTTGCCCTTACTTACGTCGTTGCTTGTCAAGTCCACAATGACGTCATACCACAACATCATTGCTTGTCAAGTATGTCATGTCATTGCTTGTTAAGCCTGCCATGATGTCATTGTTTGTCAAGTCTACTACGACAACATTACTTATCAAGTATGTCATGCTGTCATTGCTTGTCAAGGCTACCACAATGTCATTACTTGTGAAGTACACCACAATGTTGCTTGTCAAGTATACAATGACATTGTTTGCCTGTCAAGTATATCATGACGACTTTGCTTGTTAAGCCCACCATGATGTCATTGCTTGTCAAGTCTACCACAACATCACTGCTTGTCAAGTCTGTTATGGCGTCATTGCTTGTCAAGTCTACCACGACATTGCTTGTCAAGTCTACCATGGGATGCATCTCTAAGTCTTTCATACCTTGATTACCATGTTCACGACATGAGATGTAGGTCGACGCTTTGTCTCGCCTCGCATCACATGTCGCTTTCTAGTCACGTGACCCTCATAGAACAATCTCCCTCTCTCCATGGCTAGTCGTTGAGCACTGTGTGTGTGTCCCATTACTATGGCAACACGTTGCATTCTTAGGATATATATATATATATATATTAACATTGTTCATGATACTGGTATTATTGATATCTAGGAATACTTTAAACAAGTATTACAGCTTAATGTTGTTATGTTGTTTTGTTGTTTTAGATGGGGCTGGACCCACCCTGTTGGTTTTTCTTTTCATTTACCATCTTTCAGTTGCACATATGTGAGTTACCTCCCCTTGAATGATCTGGCAAAATGTCCCAAATGATTGCTTTTGATGTATGTGGAATACATGTTTAATATTTATACTACATCATTTCATTCATACGACAACTTCATCTTAAATTATCAGTTTTGATATACTAGATATGGGCATTTTCAATATTGATTTTACTTTTATCTGGTATAGTTTAGTACGTATACCTCACTGTATGTACTTGTCCTTCGTTGTTTGCAATTTGTACATATCAGTATGTCATGAGAATTGCATAGTTTTACTATTTCTTTCCTATTATTAATGTAAAGTTATGAAGAACTATTGTCCAGATCAAGGGTCGTATCCATAGAGCTACAATCGATTGTAAACCTGTCGTAAGATGACGATGGCGGACAACCACTCTTTATCTTACGGTAGATGTACAATCGATTGGAAAGATAAGATAGCTTTGTGGATCAGACCCCAAGCTTGTATGCTTGAAGGCTAGTAACCATGGCAACTGACGGGGAAAATCACCTTTTTGAGAAAGACCTGCTTTAGTATAATTCCGGTCTTGCGAGTTAAGTGAAGGAATATGCTTGCCAGAATTAAAATTAGGATAACCTATTGTTAATGTTTTTGTTAATTGTTTACAATTTGCTCATCCATCCACTATATAGAATGACAATTTGGGTGTGTTTTTAATAATAAAATTCATTGCTTTGTTACAAATTCACTTTCTAGCATTTGGTATATAAGTAGGTTGACTTATATTCCTGTTTAACTTTGGAGAATTTGTAAATTATACTAATAGACTACTTTTGAGTTAAATACATTGTAGCTATAACTTATACTAATATTGTCAGAAAATAACCTTTTTTTTTAACTTGATTGTAATAGGTTGGGTGGGATTATTTTTAGCTGTGTTATATATAATATGAACATATCAAGCTACTTTTTCAATTTATCGATCTGTAGAAAACCAAAGACTACTTCTTGGAGTTAGTCTGCCGGCAGACAGTACTAGTATGTGTTTAGTACTCGGCACATCAACTATAGATGTCTTGTGGTTTATCAGCATGTGCCCAAGTGGATATGTTGTGTATCGGATACGTTGTGTATCGTACGTATCTGAGATTCAGCTTTGATGCTGGATAATGTAAACTGTAACAAATTCATAATGTGATGTGCAACATGTGTAACAGAATTAATGGAGAGTTTTATCTCCTTAGATTTGAGAACTATTTGGTTTTTTTTTGTTAGTTGACACAACAGATTGCTTGTGTGCTGTTATAACCAATGACCTGTATACATTTTACAGTACAAAAGTTCATATCTTGATGTAACATGTGCTATTTCAATACCATTCTGAAAATAATAAGTATTTTATGAATATTTCACAATTTACATTATCCAGCCATCTAATGGCAAATGTGTCACGATATATAACATCACAATGTTTACAAGGCTGGAAGTCTGTTCTGTCGTGTTGTTGCCGAAACAAAATACCATATTGTACATAATTCCCAATGATGTCAGTCATTTTACTGATGAACATTTGAGTAGCCAAATTGCCATTATCTAAAGTTTTCAACCAATATATAATGTGGTGTTTTTCAATACTAACTGATTTACTGCACAGCCTTTCAACTTTGCAAGCACTGGTTTAGTTTCATAGGCACATGATGCATATTGTTTTAATACTAGTTGCTGACTTTTGTTGTGTTTTACGCAAACCCAAGCACCATTGAATTTACAAATATATATTTACTGTATCCCCTGCTATAGCTTTACGCCAATTTTGATAGGGGATGAATTGAGCATTTAAAAATATTCTAATCATTTTAATGCTATATTTGCCTAAGAGAAAACAAAGTGGTCAGTGTTTTTCATGCATTTAGCCTGTTGATTGTTTTAATATTTTTAATTCAAAAACTTGAAATGCAATGGAGATATTTACTCTAATTAGGAAAACCATTAGGTGAGTATAATAACTAATTTGTTGATAATTGGTTATTATTGAAAATTTATTGTACATGTAATCTATCTTGGGAGAACAACGGAAAAACCGAGCTTATGAAAAATAACCAATTTTTAACTGCCAGTGTCTGTTTGGACTTCTAATAGTGGAACTCTGACATTGATCTGCTTCTAGTGGGACTAAAACCTGAGAATGTCATGAAGAATTGGACATGGACGATCGCTAATAAATGGAACTACTTTGTTATTTATTGTCTCAATCCATTTCCCATTCAATCAGCATAACAACTATGATTCTCGTTACTGTTGTAGCTATGAGCAAGGCTATATATATAGCCATGGCAACCAGAATATGGCATGTTTTCCCACACCTGGCCCATTGTGAAATTTGATGACAAAACCACATTCCGACTTATAAAACACTTCAGCAAACAAGGTTCAGTGAAGCATTGTAAAATATCCTCCTTTTGACCTTGTTTTCATCATTTCTATGTTGTTTTGGAATAATATTTTATCGTAATAATAATATTTCTGTTAAGCTGGAGTATATGTATTATCGTTTTACTAACACTTTCATCATTTTATGCATGACGTTTATATTATTCTGAAGCCAGTTAGGTTCAATTCACCAGAATCGACTTTTTAAAACCCATAATTTTCAATTGACTATAACAAAAAAAAAATTCCAGAGAATTTTAACCGATAAAAGATATGTTATCATTATTATAAAAATGTTTATGTTTAAAATGTTTGTACAGAATTATTAATTTTCATTTCCAATGAATAATGTAGCATGATTACTAAGATCTTGATTTTTGTGAATTGCATAATTTCTCAATGGTTAGTACTTGTACCGTGTATGTGTAGGTAAGTAAGTAGGCTTGCCATGGATGGGTATTAAATGTCAAAATATATCCTATTGATTACATTAATCATACCTATACTAACAGATGGCCTTTACTGTTAAGAATCTCCAACCATTATTGAAATGGGATGGGTTTGGAAAAATGAAAGTCGCAATTTGTGTTTTGAAATTCACAAAATTAAATGTCGACAACTTTAATAGCAGTAAATGATCCCAAGACTGGTAAATTTCTTCCAAGATATTTTATGTGTTAACCTATTTATTATTTTAAGTACAACCAGGTTCAAGCAGTGCTCCAGACTAACATTTTGAGTTACTTGCCCGCAGTGCTACTGAGGGCAAGTTGTAAAGGCACCAAAGCATCTATATGTTAAAAATTTAACTTGCCCCTGTACGTCGGGCATACGTTAGTCCAGAGCCTTGTTCAAGTATAGAACAAAATCAACACATTACAAAAATGATCTTATGATTTTTCACTATTTCAATAATGTAATTTTGTTTTTAAAATACTGTAGATAGCATAATTTTATCTTGCTGTAAAAAGAATTTAAAATGTTAATAATTGATGTGTTATGATTTAGACACCTAGGAAACCATTGAATTGTTCCTTATCCATTTTCTTACATGCCAGTAGTTTGTAACTGTCAAGTAATTTTGAAGGAATTGCGAAATTACAAATTGTTGTTGATAGTAATCTTTAATTTATTGCTAAATGGTGCAATATAATAAAAGGCCCAGTACTGCCTAGATTTATGACTAACTCTAGTGTTGAACTCGGGCATGGCAACAGACAATTGTGATTTCAGTGGGAAAATACGCCCACGGTTGGGTGGCCCCAAACCACTTTCAGTGCAAATAAATTGACCCCTGGACAAATAAAACAGAAAATTTCTGCAGATCTGCCGAAAATTGCTGTTCCTGTGAACTGGTGTCAGTGGTTGCACCTGAAAGTAGGCAGGAATTTACTCCCCCGGAGAGACCAGCCGTACCATTTGTCTCACTTCGTTGAAGGTGCTAAGCGACCAAATAACTTACACACAGGTTTTTGTCACCAGTGATCTCCCCTTGCTCTAGCAGAAATATTGTCATGTTTGCCAATGTGATTAGATAAGTAACGTGATTGTACAAATTATCGATCTGTATGTGCAATATCAAACTTATTTGTTATTTTTAATCTGTACATTGTTGAATGGTGGCCAGCAGAATTTGTTAATGGTGTTGATCAACTGATCATGTTCATTTATAGATTTATCGGATGATTAATAGTAACTATAAGGAATAAAAGATTTTAAAAGATTAGCTAATAGCTTTTAGGTTTTATATCAACAGCTGCATTTATGTTGGATATAACCATGCTATGAAATTATTAAACATTTTGAGTATGATTTCATGTTCAAGCTCAAATGTTACATGCTGATTTGTCAACTTTGGTTTGTGAATCTGTACTGGTAAACACAATATTAACATTAATTTAATATATTTTAGCTACTAGTATTACTTTCTATACACATTTATGTGTATATTACTTTAATAGACTTCCTTTACTACCTGGTTACGAGGTCTTGCCATAACATATAGTTGTTATTGGTTCACCTCTCGGATCACTGCAATAGCATGAAGAAAATTTGTTAAGAAAAACCGAACTTGTTCATAAAAATGTATGGGTAACAAGTTGCTCGGCTTCCAGATATGTTACCATGGTTACTGATGATGAAAGAGAACTCCATAAGATTATGAACAATGAATACCTCCCAATTCATACTCCATATACCATAATTTAATAAATTATCTATATCATGACTAAACACCAGTGACATGGAAAGCATGTATATTGATCTACGTTGACATGTTTACCAATACTTGAAACCATGGTAACCATGTTTTCAATACAAGAGAGTATGTCTTACCACTGTGCTGAGAAAACCCTTGCTGCAGTCGTAATATGAGAATATGGCTCTGTGGAGATGATGTGCCATCGTAGTGTATATTGTCAGAGTTGGTAGAAGCCAAATTATACTAGATCATGTGGACCCCAACCCAAAGGTCCAATGTTCTTGGAATATCATGACTTGCTTGTTTGATTGGATGTTTATTGTTTTATATTTAATTTTTAAATAATTATGAGCCATTTTGGTGAGTTCTCTTTTTACTATTGAAGAAAGATCTTATTGATTTTTTATTTTTTTTACCAAGAATTGAATCCTGTTATTGAAGTTAAAACCATGTATTAACTAAGAGGAAGCAATTGTTCGAGGTTATCGGTTACCTTGAAATGTCACTGTTGACCTTTTCTGCTTTCATAGATTATTCTTTATTTCCTTGTCACATAGTCACTTGTCGCCTTTTGTCTTTGCAATGAAGCGTACATTGATAGGAAAGTATTGTCAGGTGAGCTGCAGACCATTCAGGTCTATTTTTATAGTAAAATGTTTCTATTGTTCCAGAGGTCTTCTTCAGTGTAGAAAGCATTGAGTCCATTGTCATTATGTATTTATATGCCTACATCTGATATGAAGCCCAATGTGTATCAATCTGTACCATATTCTTCTATTTAATATGCTTGTGTACAATGTGTCATACTGTTTATATTGCTATGAGTGAACTTACGTAGCCATTTAATAATACTTTTCCCCCAGATGGTTTTCAATTGTATATGTGTGGAAAACATTAAACATGCCAATATTTGTAAGTATTTGTACATGAACAGCTAGCCCACTGTATGTATATAAAGCAAGATAAATATCTGTGTTATTATTATCAAGAATCTCATTCTTTAATATATTATGATTTCATGCACAACCAACTCAGGACTGGGACATTCAAGGGGGGGGACAACTGTGTAATAATGTCCTCCTGGTTTCCAGCTCAGTATTGAGGAGTTTTGTCCCTTGGTTCAGGGTCGAATTTTCACAGCAGATTCTGAGGTGGCTGTGCAGTCTCTTTGCTTCAGTATGTGTGATTTTCACCTTTTACATATTGTGATGATATTGACAGTGAAGACTGGCAAGTGGGCCTCCACACAGTACTGAAGATGGTCGTAATAAACGAAAAGTTCTGACATCGACCTTGTCTTGTTGTCGTGTTATGAAGCCACTGGTTGGTCATTGATGTTGGAAAAGCCGACCTTGACTTAAAAAGAAAAAAGGAAACAAAAAAGGAAAAATTCAAATAATAAATTGCTGAACAAATCGAAACATACTGGCTGTCTTTGATTGAAGCTGCATGTCATGATTGATTTGAAGCTGTGTGCGATGGTTCACTGAAGAATTGATTGCATTGTTACCTATACTAGGTTTTTACAAAAAAAAAGAAGAGGTTCATGGTAAACAGGTGGCACTCTGTGTATGGATGACATCCTGAGTCGTGAGTATGGTCGGAGGAGGGAATATTTTTGTAATAAGCATATTGGGCCTACGATTCCTGTCTATAATCACGCAGTGCCAATAGTCTACCAATGTCCTGGGGCCAAGTTCCCGAAACTGCCGTATACGTGACGATATCGTAAATCTTCGGGATCATCAAATTTTCCGCCTCCAAGGCTGAACGATGTCGTTGCGTATACGATAGCTACTGGAAGATGGCCCCAGATATGTAGTTCATGGAACTTATTGCAGGACATCGTTTTATGCCTTCGTGGAGGAAAACTTTACTTGGCTAAACGATGTCTTTACGTATACGATAGCTTTGAGAACATGGCCCAGCATGCGTATTCCTCTTGGACATCGTTTTAAAGGCATACTATCACAGATATTTATGGCCGTTTTTTACTAGTTCTTAGCTACAACTACAAAGTACATTCACTTG
>JAUTBQ010165744.1:0-12228 GCA_032361185.1 Lepetodrilus ovalis | reverse complement strand
AATCATTTTTTTGAACTTGATGTGGCAAATGCTTATACATTTGCCTGGGCTTTAACTGCACCTATGCTTTATCTCGGAACAATGATTGAACACTCAATATTTTCTGCAAATAATAAAAAAAAACAAAAAAAAATTATTAACTCAGTTTTGTTATTGATGGGTTTGATCTTTGTTTATGGAATCTTGGTTTATTTTATAATTAGTTTATTTCCTAATTTACTACCTGAATTAATAAATTATGATTTGGTTAAATCAATTTTGGTTACATTCTTAATTGTATATTCTATTTATACAATTATTCAATTCCCATTAAATGGCATTCTATTCAAATTTGTTGGAAATGAAATACAGTTTAAGTTAGCTAAAATTTTCCCAATTATATTTTTAGGATTTATTACAATTCTTCTTGGATTTTTTTTGAATAGCATAAATAGTAATTATATGTTGCTAATAGTTATAAACGCAAGTTATTTATTTCTAATCCTTGCTATCAAAGTTATCGTTATTAAAAAAAGTATTTTAGAAACGAATTAAAAATAATGTTGAAATTTTATCAAAATATTAAAAAAATAATTTTTGAATCAAATTATTCTTTCTATATATTTCTAGCTTTTTTAGTCGTTTTGTTTTCAAGAGGATTTCCATTATTCAATAGTGCCTATGTTTTAACTCCGCTATTTTTGATCATTTTTTTACTTTTTGGATTTGAAGATTTAGTTAAGAAAAATACAAAAATAGTTTTAATTTTTATCGGCTCTTTTGCTATTTGGGCGTCTATTTCATCTCTTTGGTCAGATTTCCCAATTTTCACATTAAAAAGAAGTCTCTTTTTTTTTATTGTATCTGTGGGATCTTTATCAGTTGGATATCAATTAAGTAAAAATAATACTAACATAATTCTTAATTCATTTCTAGTACTAAATATTTTAATTGTGTCTATCTCAATGTTTTCACTAATTACTAATATACCGGAAAACTCTTGGAGTGGTGGACATGGTTTGGGTTTTCTTGGCTTTAATAATCACCAAAATAAATTAGGACAGTATATTTATTTATCCGTTGCACCACTAATATTATTTTTTAGTAATACCAAATTAAATAAAAGAAGGAAATATTTAGTAAGTTTTCTTTTGATTGTTAACTTAATTTTTATAGCCTTAAGTGTTTCAAGGGCTGCAATATTAGCTCTATTTATAAGCTGGGTTTTATATTATTTAATTAATTATTCAATTGTTAAAACTATCATTTTTAGTATTGTTTTTATTGGAATGATTTCTGCAACAGTATTTGTAACCTCAAATTATTTTAATAAATCAGAAGTTACAATAATTAAGAATGAGCAGTATCTAGGTCAGAGAAGGAGTGTTACCATTAAATATTCATGGGAATCTGCATTGCATGGTGGTTTATTTGGATTAGGATATGGAATAAGCGATAATAGATTTTTAGATCTGCAACTTGGTTATTATGATTCAACAAGTGAAGGTGAAGTTTATAGAAGGGAAAAAACAATTAGTGTTTTAGCATTAATTGAAGAAGTTGGAATTATAGGAATTATTATGTTCTTGTTTATTGTATTTTATCCGATACAATTAATATGGGAAAAAATAAGATTCCTAAACCTAAAATCTAGCATCCAGAATCCAGAACCTAGAATCCAGAATCTTTCTTTTATTTTCTCCTTTTTACTCTCTTTAAACATTTATGCACAAATTGAATCATGGTGGATTGGAATTGGTTCGGCAGTTTTACCTGTTTATTTTATATTTACAGGGGCAGTTATTTTTAATTTTAATAGAGAATTAAGAAATGAATAGAAGTCAAGTTTTAGATCTAATAAAAAAAAATAAAATGGAATTAATTACAAATTTTGGAGTTTCTAGCATCGGATTATTTGGCAGTTATGCACGTGAAGAACAAACTGAAAAGAGTGATATCGATATTGTTGTCGAAATAAACAATGCTGATCTTTTTTTGTTAGTTGCTGTGAAAAACTATTTGCAAGAACTATTGAATAGTGAAGTAGATATTGTTAGATATAGAGAAAGAATGAATGAAGGATTAAAGCGTAGGATAAATAGAGATGCAATCTATGTATGATTATGATATAGTAAAAGAAATTTTAAATAATATTATTTGGTCCATAGAACAGATAGTATTAAGGAGTCAATCAATTTCTAACTTTGAGGAATTTGTTATAAGTAATAAGGGACTTGAAAAATTAGATAGTGTTTGCATGCAATTAATTAACATTGGTGAAGCACTTAAACAAATAGATAAGATTACTGAAAATAGTTTATTTGTAAAATATGATGAAATTGATTGGAAGAGTGCAAAAGGAATGAGAGATATTATCACTCATCATTATTTCGATATTGATGCTGAAGTTGTTTTTAATGTTATTCAAAAGAAATTGCCATTGATGAAAGAAACTATAAAAATAGTATTAAATGATTTAGAAAAATAATTTAAAGATAACACTTTGATAATTGGTATGGCTGTAAAAAAAGTAATGTGTAATGAGTTATGAGTAATATGAATAATCATAAAGATTTGGAAGTTTGGAAACAAAGTATAGATTTTGTTACGGCCATATATAGTATTACAAGAGAATTTCCAAAAGAGGAACTTTATGGCTTAATAAGTCAAATTAGACGAGCATCTGTTTCGATACCCTCTAACATTGCTGAAGGTGCAGCAAGAAAAAATAAAACTGAATTTAGACAATTTTTATACATTTCATTGGGAAGTTTATCTGAAGTTGAGACACAATTGATAATTAGTTTAGAAATTTTATATTTAGAAAAGAAATCATTTGAAGAATTAAATTCTAAATTGGTATCAATAAGAAAGATGCTACTTGGTTTAATTAAATCATTGAATGTTTAATTGTATTACTTATCACTGATTACTCTTAACTTTTTAATAGTTACTAATTTATGATAATTGGTATTGATGCACACAATATAAGAGGTAACGGCGGTTCATTAATTCACCTTAAAGAACTTTTAGAAAACTGTTCTCCTGAAGAGAATGAATTTGAGAAACTAATAATTTGGGTTAATTCAGAGATTTATAAAAAACTGCCAAAAAAAAACTTTATTGAATATATAGTTTTAATAGATCGAAATTCAATTCTTTCATTAGTTTGGCAGAAATTTAATCTTGAAAAAGAAGCTAAGAATAAAAATTGTAATGTGTTATTTTTTCCTGGAGGAATTTATTTAGGTAATTTTAAACCATTCATAGCATTTTCTCAAAGCATGTTACCTTTTGATTATGAAGCTAGAAATATTTATCGATCTACTTTACAATACTGGGTGCTAGTTATCAAAGAAAATTTGATGATGCAAAGTTTTAGAAAAGCGGATGCAGTAATTTTTGTTTCAAATGCAATTAAAAAACAAGTAGAAAAAGTTAGTGGAAGAACATTTCGTAATTTAAGGGTAATACATCATGGTGTAAGTGAAATATTTAAGGTAAAAGAGAAAAGGGAAACGGCAAAAAAAAGAGGAGAGCCAATAAAACTTTTAACTGTTTCAAGTCATGCAAAACATAAAAATTTGTTAGTTCTTGTTAAAGTCATATCTGAAATAAAAAAAATGGGAATTGATGCTGAATTAAAAATAGTTGGTCCGGAAACAAAATATGGAACCAAAGAATTAATAGAAGAAGTAAAAAGACTTGATCTGGAAAAATCTTTTATAAAAGTTATTAGTAACGCTGAATATGAGAATTTGCCAAAATTTTATGAAGAATCAGATTTGTTTATAATTACCTCAGTTTGTGAATCTTTTGGATTACCATTAAAAGAAGCAATTGCTTGCAATATTCCAATACTTTATCAGTCATTAGATTCATTTAATGAAATAATTGAAAGTACTACTAATAAACCAGTATGTGTATCGTTTAATAGTTCTAAAGAAAGTTTAAAAAGTAAATTATTAGAAATGTTAAATTATAAAAATGAAGAAAACCCTTTGGATGTAATGGAAAGTGATTTAGGGTGGAATAAATGTACAACAGAAACATTTAATTTTATTAGAGAAGTTGCTATTAACAAATATAAATAGTCTTAAATTTGTTTTTAGGTGTAAAGCTATATGAAAATTAAGTTTTCAAGACACTCAATAAGAAGTGGTAAATTGCACAAATTAAGGAAGCAAAATAGTTGACAAGATGAAAAGGGTTATAACTAAAATAAAAATAAATCAAGAAATAAAAATTAGCCTATTGGGGTACAAAATCTGATAAAGGTAAAATATCAGCTATTCAAGAGAACAATATATCAAATTTTTTAATAAGAAAATGAATACTATGAAAGTAGAAAAAGACTTCGAAGACTTCATGAAGCTTATAAACAAGTTTGATGTTAAATATTTAAATGTTGGAGCATTTGCTTTAGCTTTATTTGTTTAACCTAGAAATACCGGAGATATAGTTTTTTTTATTGAAAGAAGTGAAGAAAATGCTGAAAAAAAATATTAAAAGTCTTAAAAGAATTTGACTTCGAAAGTTTAGAGCTAAATATTATGATTTCCATAAGTGGAATGGTTCTAATAAATTTAGTTTTGGTATTTGTTTTTATAATTTGTTTTTTGAAATTTAATTGTTAGATGTTCCACATTCTCTAACATCTGTAAAAAAAGCAAATACTGGTCTTGAATGTAATCCCGAATTTAATGCAGGAAAAGGATTTGAACTTGTTTGTGAATGGTATTTTGATGATTTGTATAGTTTGTGTAATAAGTTACAAATTTAAACATATTTAAATGAAAAAAGATATTAGGGAATATATAAGACTGACATTTGGTATGGGGATATTTCAACTCAAATCCTTGATAGTTATTGTATTATTAAACAAAGTTTTCAGTATTAGTGAAGTTGGAATTTATTCATATTCCATAATTATCATTTCTCCAATTATGATGTTTGCTAATATGCAATTGAAAACTATTTTATCAGTTGATGTTGAAGACAAATTTCCCTTAAGAATATATTTATTGCTTAGATTTTTATTGCTTTCAATTGTCTTACTAGTTGTTGTTGGTACTAATATATTTTTCTTTACTTCAAAAAGTTTTGCTCTATTAATAATCCTTTTATCAAGGATAACAGACTCGTTTTTTGATATTATGTATGGAGAATTACAGAAAAAGGGAGAATTAGACATAATATCAAATTCTTTAATTGTTAGGTTCTTATCTTTTCTTTTATTATTTGTAGCTCAAACTTTTTTTATTCGCAATTTTTATTATAGTCTTTTAGGACTATTTTTATCAGAGTTAGTTGTAGTCTTCTATTATTATAAGTATTTAATTGTATCTAAAAATGACTTATATAATCATAATGGTGATACTATATATAGATTATTCCTAAAAGCATTACCTTTAGGTGGGGCTGTACTAATAGGATCATTGATAACAAATTTGCCCAGGTATTATGTTGAATATTTTGCTGGTTCAGAAGAACTAGGCCGTTTTAGTTCAATGTCATTTTTAGCAATAGGACTTTTCTATTTGCTTATACCAGTACAAACTTTTTTTAGAACAAAGCTCGCTGATGCAAGAAAACATTCACTTTCTCAGTTCAATAAAATGTTTACCAAAATTATTTTCACTACATTCTTTTTTATTTTTATTATAATAGTTCTTGTATTCGGAGTGGGGGAATATTTATTGATTAATATATTTAGTGATGAGTATAAAGGGTATGGGGACATTTTTCTTTTGTTATGTATCGGATATGGTCTCGTGAATATTGTTTTGATAATAAATATGGGTTTACATTCACTAAATGAATTTTCGGTACAATTGAAAAATAATATAATAGTTATAATATTTGCGATGGTTAGTGGGTTCTTCCTAGTTGGTTCTTTTGGTCTAGACGGTGCATCCTTGCATGTTATTGTGTATAGTCTTATTTATGTCATTGTATATTATCATTCATTCTCAAGATTAGTTTATGAAAAGTAATAAATATTTATATACAATATTTCTGTATTTAGTTAGTAGCCCTTTTTTTTATTATACTTATCTAGATCTTTATGCAAAGATAGTATTGTTAGTATTGTTAAACATATATGCTTTAGCTACTATAAAGTTCGATCTGTTACATCCAATGTTTTGGTTATTGAGTTCGATTATGGTTTATAATATACCTTACTTATTATTTGGTAAACTTTATATAATGAATAATTATCAGCCCCATATGGTGTTATTGGGTACTTTTATTGCAAGTTTTGCTGTTGTGAGTTTTGGTAGAATACGATTTAAAATAAATCACAAATCAAAACGGTTAAAATTGTCCCCTGCAATTTTGAAAACATTATTAATCTTTACAGGAGTTGTTAGTATTATAATTTCCATTATTCTTATAAAACAAAATTTTTCTAATAAAGGAGATATTAAATTATATAGTGGTGTTACAACATATTATGCTTTTATAAAAATATTTTCGAATCTAATTATTGTTAAAATGTATTATAAATTTAAATTTCGTGAGAAATCCTTTGACAAAGCATATATAATATGGTTTAGTATATTATTATTTATTTCAATAAATATTGGGGAACGTGATGTTATTCTAACTTTTTTGGTTTCAAGTTTTCTTTTTGCTTATTATTATAAAATAATAAAGAAAAAGACCCTAATAGCTATAGGAGTGATGATTATAGTTCTTATTCCTACATTAAGTGTTTTTCAACTTGCAATCAGTAGAGCTACTGTTTCAATAGAGTTAAATAGTCTAATGTATTACATGTTTCATGGTGAATTTTCATCAGCAGGACGTAACTTTGATAAACTTTTAGAAAATAGTGACAGTTGGTCTTTTTTCTATGGTAGGTTTTATCTTTTTGACATAATTAGGGGAGTAATACCAATAAATTTATTAAGTATAGAAAATTCATCAAGATGGTTTAATGAAACTTTTAATGCTCACTTAGCACGTAAGGGTATGGGGGCGGGATTCTCATATATTGCATCAGGATATATAAACTTTGGTTTTTTTGGTGTTTTCCTCTCGTATGCATTTATTACTAGCATATTAAAAAAGTTGTATGCAAAAAGTAAAAGTAGTGAAAAATTCTTATTTTATTATATCTTGATTATACCACTGGTTGTTTTTTCTCAAAGAGGTGATTTCTCAACAATTCTTTCCCCATTTTTTAAGCAAATTTTTTTGCCATTGTTTTTTATAGAATTGTGGAATAGGAGCAATACGGCAAGTGGATGAATATTTTGAATAATACATCAACCTACATTTTTTTTTTCAGTTATATGATTTTTAGTATTTACAAATAGATTTAATGAACTATTCTAAAATTATATTTTTACTATATTAGAATATCCACTATGTTATGGATAACATTCATCGGTAAGTAGTGAAAAACAATTTATTAAATATCAATTTATTTTGGGGAAGTAATGGAAGTTGTTTTTTTTCATGATCATTTTATTACTGTAAAAAATCAAAAATTATTTTCTTCTGGAGGAATAAATAAAAGTCTTTTAAAAAGGTATTTCTTTCATTTTGATATAGTAATACTTGCAACAAGGAATAAACCGGAAAGAGCGGTTGATGGATTGTCCATGATTGGGGAAATAGGAAGTAAGTTGAAGTTTGTTCCAATAAGGAATTTATCTGAATTAAGCCCTAAGAATTACTTTATATCTTTTAAACTGATTTATAAGCTAATTTTAAAAACTGATTTTAGTATTTGTCGTTTACCGTCTCAAATTGGATTGTTTGCGGCATATATAGCTTGGCTAAAGAAAAAACCGTTTATTCTTGAAGTTGTTGGGTGTCAATGGGATTCCCTATTCTATTATGGTGGATTTAAAAGCAAAATTATGGCAATAATTCTTTACCCAATGACTAGGTTTATTGTCCATAAATCAAATCAAACTCTTTATGTTACTAATAGATTTTTACAAAAAAGGTATCCTTCAAAAGCTAAAATCCAAACAAATTGTTCAAATGTGGAAATGAATTTATATGACTTCGTACAGAAAAAGAGAACTAAAAGTATAGAGAAAAATAGTTTGAAAAATATTAAGTTGGGAATAATTGGAGCATTAAGTTCGAAATACAAAGGTTTTCAAGATTTACTTCAAGCAATGGGTATGTTAAATATGAATACTGATGATATCGATTATTACTTGGAAATTGTTGGTGGTGGTAATTCTGATGATTTAGTAAAACTAATTCAAAGGTATGATTTGACGCAATTTGTTAAAATAGTAGGTAATTTATCATTCCCTGAAGGTGTAATGAATTGGTTGGATTCAATTGATATCTATGTTCAACCTAGTTTAACTGAAGGACTTCCAAGAGCACTTTTAGAAGCTATGAGTAGAGGATGTCCTTGTGTTGCATCAAATGCTGGTGGTATTCCAGAGCTACTAGACCCCCAATGTATTCATAAACGAGGTAATTACAACGATTTGTTAAATAAGATTGATTATATTACCAATAAAGAGACTATGCTTCAACAATCAGAAAGAAATTTTAACTTTTCGAAGCAATATTCAAAAAGTGTTCTTGAAGCAAAAAGAAGAGATTTCTTTCAAAAAATTATTAAACAATGTTCCTAAGTCTAAAATTAGATTCTTTCATTCAGTTATTTAGTAAATTATTTTTATAAAATGAAATCAAAAACACCATTTGTTAGGTTTTCTTTAATGATTAGACCTTTAATTGTTAATATTTGGGAAAAAACACCTAAGCTGTTCTCTAAGCTTTTATTAAGATTATTTCGTCATAGTGAAAGTAATTTAGGTTTTATTTTTAGATATCTTTCTGTATATAGATTGTCTAAATATTGCGGTGAAAAAGTAATTATATTTCCATCTGTGATTCTAAAAAATTTAGAACTGTTAGAGTTGGGGAATAATGTATCAATTCATGAGTTTTGCTATTTAGATGCTTTTGGTGGTATTTGCATTGGTGATGATATTGCAATTTCACATAGTGTTTCAATTATTAGTTTTGACCATGATATATCAGATTATAAACAAAAATTTAAAGATTCAGGAAGTATTCCGGGTAAAATTATCTTGAAGAATAATATTTGGATTGGAGCTGGTACAAAAATATTAAAATCAGTCACTATCGGCGAATCTTGTGTTGTTGGTGCTGGATCAGTTGTAACTAAGTCCCTTCCATCATATTCAATTGTTGTAGGAATACCAGCAAAAGTTGTAAAAAAACTTAATTAAATCATATTTCATAAAAAACTTCACAATAATTATTATAACATATTAGTATGCAAAAAATTCTAATTTTAGCAAATACTTCATGGGCAATTTATAATTTTCGTAATAATTTAATTCGATCATTATTGAAAAATAATTATGAAGTATATTTTGCTTCCCAAAAAGATGATTATACAAAAAAAATTATTAATTTAGGAGCAAAACATGTTAGAATAGAATTTGATAACTCAAGTAAAAATCCAATAAAAGATTTAATATTCTTGTTAAAAATAATTCTGTCGTTTATAAAATATAAACCTTCCATTGTATTAGCTTATTCCATAAAAGCTAATATTTATAGCAATATTGCTGCACGAATTCTTAACATTCCCATAATTTCAAATATTTCTGGTTTGGGCTCTCTTTTCATCGCCGATAACATATTTTCTAAATTAACTATTTACCTATATAAAATAAGCTTACAAAAAACTTCTAAAATATTTTTCCAAAATCAAACAGATTTCTTGCTATTTAAGGAACATAAAATTATTAAGAAGCAATTAACCGAAATGCTTCCTGGTTCTGGAGTTGACTTAGGGAAATTTCAGTTATCGAAAAGTAGATTTAAATGTAGTAAAAAAATAAAATTTCTATTAGTTGCCAGACTTCTAAGAGATAAAGGTGTAATTGAGTACGTAGAAGCGGCAAGAATAATAAAAGAAAAATATCCAAATATTGTATTTGAAATTTTGGGTGAAATTTGGAAAACTAATCCAACAGCAATTAAAAAAAATGTGGTTGATTCTTGGGTGGCAGAAGCAATTATTGACTACCTAGGTTTTACACATGATGTAAGAAGTTATATTGAGAATGCTGATGTGATTGTTTTGCCTTCGTACAGAGAGGGAATGTCTCGCGTGTTACTAGAATCAGCTGCCATGGGTAAACCATTAATTACAACTGATGTGCCGGGTTGTCGTGAAATTGTTGATGATGGAATAAATGGATTTTTATGTAAGGTTAAAGATCAAAATGATTTAGCAGAGCAGATTGAAAAAATGATTCATATTTCTGAGAATGAAAGAATTTCTATGGGAAAAGCTAGTAGACAGAAAGTAGAAAAAGAGTTTGATGAAAAAATAGTAATTTCAAAATATCTACAAAGTATTAAAAATATATTAAATCAAAATTGATCTACCAAGGATATGAATAGAATTGTTGCTTTTTCTCTTTTAATTATTTTATCCCCTATGTTTCTAATTGTTTCATTGGCAATCCTTCTTGAAGATGGTTTCCCAATCCTCTTTAAACAAAAACGTGTTGGTATAAGCTATTCATTTTTCATTCTTTTCAAATTTCGTTCTATGAAAAAAAACACTCCAGATGTAGCTACTCATTTACTAAAAAATCCAGATCAATATTTATTAAAAATAGGACATATTCTAAGAAAATTAAGCTTAGATGAATTACCAAATCTATTTAATATTATAAGAGGAGATATGGGATTTGTTGGTCCGAGACCTGCATTATATAATCAAGATGACTTAATGCAATTAAGAATAAATGCCGGAGTTGATAAATTACTGCCTGGTTTAACCGGTTGGGCACAAATAAATGGACGAGATGAGCTTTCCTTAGAAGACAAAGTTGCTCATGAAAAAGAATATTTGGAAAAGAAAAATACTTGGTTTGATATTAAAATAATTGTTATGACATTTACAAAAATATTTAAAAGTGAAGGAGTAACACACTAAAAAGACTAAAGGCAAAAGATCAATTCAAAATTAAAAAGGTAAAAGAAACAAGTAAAAACGTTAAGACGTGGAAAGGGAAAAGGCAAAAGATAGAAATGAGATATGAGTATCAAGCCTGCCCGCCAGTTTGTTAGGTGGGTGTGAGAAGCAAAACGTAAAGACAAAAGACGTGAAAGTAGAAACGTGGAAAAGAAACGAGTAAAACGTTAGACGAAAAAAGAGTATAAATAATGTTGGAGAAATAATATGATAGTAAAATCCTTAATAAATTTGATAGAGTGTAAATATATAATTGAATTCAAAAATAACCTTTATAATTCCGAAGTAACCATTCCGGATAAAATCATGAAAACTGAAGTAGAGTCAATTTATATAAAAAATGATAAAATTATAATTACTATTGATGAATTAAAGAATATTAAGAGTTTAGAAGACTTAGGTTATAGTTTCGAAGCGGGAATGTAGATTTTCTTCTCGTCGCAAATCAATTAAGAACAATACATAATATAAAAAATGAAGATGTTGTTTTATGTTTTATTTGCAGAATAGTAAAAGATAAAGGTATTAATGAACTGTTGTTTGCATTTGATAGTCTAACCGAACTTAGAAATAATGTTAAGTTATTACTTGTTGGGCCGTTTGAGGACGAACTTGATCCTATTTCCCAAAAATCAAAACAAATGATAGAGAATAATAGTTTAGTTATTCATGTAGGCTTCCAAAATGATGTAAGACCATACTTAGCAATGTCCGATATTTTTGTTTTTCCAAGTTATCGTGAAGGTTTCCCAAATGTTGTAATGCAAGCCGGAGCAATGGGTGTTTCTTCAATTGTTTCAAATATTAATGGCTGTAATGAAATTATTGAAGATGGGAAAAACGGATTGATTATTGAGCCAAAGAATGAAAATGAATTGCAAGAAGCTATATTAAAACTAATAATGGATGGAGTATTACGAAAACAATTAGCTAATAACTCGAGAAAAATGATTTTAGATAGATATAACCAAAAATTTGTTTGGAATGAAATTCTCAAAGAGTATAGAAGTTTTGAAAATCAAGATGTCTAAAAATGTTATACATAGATATCACTAAACATATATTTGATTTTATTATATCGTTTAAAAATCCGTACAAGTATATATTGCAATAGTATTGGAATATATTGATAATTATATTTATAATATAATATAATATAATATATAAAAGTTTGGTAAAATGGATTCATTAGCAATAAAATCAATTTTAGTAACACATAAGAAGCGTTTTTTAAGCAA